>PVHP010039824.1:0-16119 GCA_004024765.1 Zapus hudsonius | reverse complement strand
GTTATAAGCCAGCTTCCCCTTGCCAGAGTTTGGCACACCTTCCTGTCGCTGTTTGCAGTGCTGTGGCAGAGGTGATGTCCAGCCCTCTGCTCATGCCATCGTTTTCCCTGCCAGGATGGAGTCTCCCCTTGAGTCCGTAAGCCAAATAAACCCATTCCTCTACAAGCCACTTTTGTTTGGGTTCTTTCTGCGCAGCAACAAGAAAGCTGACTGCAACAGTCACCAACCCTCCCTTTTAGAAAGGGGATGTTTACTCTGTGACATGTAATGCTGGACATTTGTAACTTCTTTTTGCTTGTCCAGGGGCTCACAGTTTGATCGCCTGAATCTCAGAAGAGATTCTTCTCTTACACTTTTGAACAATGTTGGATTGTTAAAGACTATAGGGACTTTTGAAGTTGGATTAATGCATTTTACATTGTGAAATACCCATGAGCTTATGGCAACAAGGGGTGAAGGTTATGGCTTAAAAGTGATAGATATATTGGAGTGTCAAGTTTCAAGGGGTGATGATGACGTGATAGTTAATTGTGTCAAATTGATGGGATTTGTTAACACAACACAAACAAACCTCTAAACTTATCTATGATGGAGTTTCTAGATTATGTTGAGTGAGATGTGAAGACTCTCCCTCTTCCTATGAGTGGCATCACTCCTCAGGCTGGGGGTCCTGGATTAAATAAAAGACAAAAGTAAGCTGAACATCAGTAGTCATCACTCTCGGCTTCCTGACTGCAGATGTAGTAGGAGCAGCTCCTGCCACCATGTCTCCCTAGCCATGATGGACTGTAAGCCAAAATCAGGTCAGGTATTTGGTCTCAGCCACAAGAAGGTAGCTAATACAGTCTGTAAAGTACTTGCCTTGCGAACATGAGAATCGGAGTTCAATCCCTAGAATCCAGATTTGAAAAAGCTAGGTATGTTCATGCCTGTAATCCAAGAGCTGGGGAGGTGGAAATAGAGAAATCCCTGGGGCTCTCTGACCATCTAGTTTAGCCTAATTGGTGACCTGTAGGCCACTAGGATACCCTATCTCAAATAAAGGTGGGCAACCTACCTGAGGATGATCTCTAAACTACACATTCACCCTGGAAACTCATGCGTACACACATGAACACACATGAAAAAAACAAGCATTCTCCTCATTCTCCAGCAAGCCTGCTTTCCAACCCTAGAAATGTACACACATGTAGCCACACAGACCAGAACCCCTCTTCCTGTGTGCCCTCTCCTTCAAGGCACATCACCTTTGGGTCCTCTCAGCAACCCTGTCCTGCTCTTTCAAATACCTTCCCAGGAACCAGGCATCTTGGAAGAAAGTCACTGATAAGCCACAGGCAAATGGGACATGCTGCCAGGACCTTCCTATTGCGAAGCAGGCCACCAGGTCGCTCAGAATTGCTCACAGCCCTCTGCCACTAAATTCATTCACCACCCAAATTTCAAAAAAAAAAAAAATCAAAGATTTGCCTCAGGACCCATCAGCAACGCTACTTTCTCTCACTGCTCCCAAGTAAGCACAGTTCTGGACTTCCTCTTTCCTGCCTAAGAGCTCAGCCCTGTCCACCGAAAGGAGAAGCTCAGGTCCAAACCATCCCAGCTTACAAAGAGGAGCTCATGCATTAGATCACCAAGCCCTGAGCAGATGCTTCCAGCTGAAATGTTCTCGGCTCTACTTCACATTTCTCAGGGTTCTTTGTCTTCAGTTTCAGCCTGCCCCCTTCCTGATATTTTTAGATTTGATTTTTATGCCTTGTAAAAGGCCAGAAGTAAGGAGTTTGGGTAGGGATGGAATTTTTTTTCCTTTTTTAATTAAAAGCAGATGACAAAGACAACTCAGTCAGAGAAAATAATCGGAGCATTTCCTTCACTGGCCACGACTCAGTAGAGCAGTGTGGATGCTAACCAAGTCTCCCACGCTGTTTCTAGGACACGTGTTGACTAAGATGTCTGGGGGGGGGGGGTTCCACTAAATAACCACATGTGTTATTCTTGCCTTGTCACTGAGCCTCACAGAACAGGAGTGGTTCAGAGCTAGAAGGAAGCTTCTATGATGCTCTTCATGTTGACAGGGAGGCACCCAGAGCCAAGGGAGGTCAAGGAGGTGGCTGAGATAGTCCAGCCTGTTGAGTTCTCTCTAGAGCCACCTTGCAACTGCTGAGACCATCTGCTAAACCCAGCTTCTAGTCTTCAAATATGCCAAGAGCTCCTTCACATAGGAACCCTGCTCCTTGACAACAAGAGGGTATTGTAGACACAGAGAATGAGCTCTTCTTATTCATTCTCCCATGCATTTTTAATGTCACTGCCTCCTTCTTTTTAAAAAATAATTTATTTGCCAGCAGAGAGAGAGAGGGGGGGGGGGGAGTATGGGCATGCCAGGGCCTCTAGCCACTGCCAATGAACTTCAGGTTCATGTGTATCTATCTGGCTTTACATGGGTCCTGGGGAATTGAACCTGGGTCGTTAGTCTTTGCAGATAAGCACCTTAAATGCTGAGCCATCTCTCTAGCCCCTTCCTCTTGCCTTCTTTCTAAGCACTTGCTGTTTGTTTTTTGTTTGTGTGTTTGTTTTTGTTTTGTTTTTTGTTTTTTGTTTTGTTTTGTTGTTGTTTTTCGAGGTAAGGTTTCGCTCTAGTCCAGTCTGACCTGGAATTCACTCTGTAGTCTCAGGGTGGCCTTGAACTCACCGCGATCCTCCTACCTCTGTCTCCCGAGTGCTGGGATTAAAAGCCTGCATCACCACGTCTGGCTCTTGTTTTTCTTTCTCTCAACTCTATCCTTGGGCACGTTCTCCTAGTTTGGACAGTTTCTTGCATGGCAGCTTGTTAACACCAAAAAATTTCCATTTCCACATTTTCTTGCAATTCTTCACTTAGACGCAGCCTTTGAAATGCCATGTGGTAATGTGTTTACAGTTACGTTGTTCTCCAATCATATATAACAAGTCAAAAGTCCTGTCCTCCACTCCCAGGCAACTCACACGGTTGCAGTTAGCTTTTCTTTGCTGGAACAAAGAACCTGACCAAAAGCAGGTCGTGGAAGAAAAGGTTTACTTTGGCTTACAGACTCAAGGGCAGGCTCCATGATGGCAGGGAAAACGATGGCATAAGCAGAGGGTGGACATCACCTCTGGCCAACATCAGATGGACAGCAGCAGCAGGAGAGTATGCCAAACACTGGCAAGGGGAAGCTGGCTAGAACCCCCATAAGCCCACCCCCAACAACACATCTTCCATTTCCAACAACAAGGTTCCAATTCCAAAACTGCCATCAGCTGGGGATCAAGCATTCGGAACACATTAAGTTTATGGGGACACCTGGATGAAACCACCACACACCCTGAATTGCAGTAACTGCATAGAACTCACTTTTGCACTGTCAAACTCCTGGCTTCTTCCTAGTCCTCTCAAATGCAGGAAGAAGGCTGTGCGGTGTGAGTGACCAACACTGACTAGAGCTTATCAGCTAGGCTCAGCCAGGGGCATGTTGATGAGGACGAGCATAATCCACACAGGTTATGCAGCAGACAGAAGCTCTGTCCCGCTCACTGGGGAAATTCGATGTTCTGGTTGCAAAGGTAGAATTTTACCTCAAACTAACACGACTAAAAAGGAAAAGCTATTAGAAGGCTCATATATCATTTGTGAAGAGTAAAGAGGCCACCAAACTTCAAAGATGGCTGGGACCAGACACCACCGCCCCAGAACCCATTTATAATCTCATTTATATTCTCTCTCTCTCTGTCTCTCTGTCTCTGTCTCTGTCTCTCTCTCTCTCTCTCTCTCTCTCTTTCTCTCTCTTCTCTTCTCTTCTCTTCTCCTCTCCTTTCCATGACCTGCCTTTATTTCCAGTCTGGCCTCATCCATGCAGTGAAATAATAAGCTATCTGTGTTTCCCAGCTTAAACAAAAGGAAAAAATACCGCTTAATTCCAACTGCAAATTCCCCAATTACCTGTTTAGCCTAATGAGAGCTGAGTGCCTACCCTACTATCATTAGTTGAAGTCCCCACAGTTACTGTTACCTTAATTCTGTCGACCACCATAGGTAACAATGGCAATGTCTTACCTTCTCTGAGCCTTGGTCTCTTCATGGTACACTGAACTAGCTAGTGGGTGGGGGGCAAACGTAATCCTTTCTTCCAAGAGCTGTTGATCATTTTACATAGATAACCAATGTCAAAGGCTGATGCATCAATAAATGTTCATTTCTCGTCCAAGGTGAGTCTTAAAGTCAAGGAAGAAGTCAGCACAGAAAAAAAGTGGAGAGGAAAATTACTTGAAGTGCAGGGAACCGGATGGGAAATGCTATACAATTCAGACGAAGAGGCACTACAGGAGTGGTTAAAAGGAGGGTAATTGAGCCTTAAATCATTCCCACCTATAAATCACCCACAAGATCTGTGTTCTAGAAAAAGGTGGGGGGAGTGGCCAGTACCAGCTATTGAGAACCTTGAATGTCAAGTTGATCAATTAATCTGTAGCTGGTGAAACATTCTTTGCTATCGAGGGGAAGATTATTTCAGTCAAATAACATTTTAAGGCCAATATAAAAAGAATTGTAAAAGACGTGGATTCTGACGAATGCTGCAGAACAAAAGCTGTATTTGCTCCATTCCCTTTAGGACACTTTTAGAATCTGGCCAGTGAGCATGCCCCACTGGGCAGTCAGATAACTGGAATTTACTACCAATTCTCCCAAAGGCTCCCTGTGTTGTCTTCCCTCATACATCTCCTCTTGGGTTTTATGACAGGAAAAATAGACTTCACGTTACACATTTCTTAGGTAAATTATTACACCCATGGAGCACAAAAATCTTTAGATGGTAAAATGTCCACTTTGTGCAAAGCTTGAAGAGTTTAGTTCATCTAAGACCTGGTGTCTTCACAGCGGGACAATTTAAATAACTGCAACATCTGTTCTTGTTAACGAATACCAACTGCAACATCTTAACAGTGGCAGAGAATTAAACTTGACCCCTCTCCTTGCTCCCTTGTCCTTTGCTCTATTATCCCCCATGTCATCTGTTCCTCCACTTTATAAAAGATCATGGCATCAAACGTGACACTGGACTTTGCCCTGCCCCAGCTTGCTGTTTCTGTAATGCGGACTTCTTCTGGCAATGGGCACTGTCCATCACTGTGGTGTCTATGTGTAGTCACGTGGTTGAATTCGTGGCATTGAGTGAGCCCAGTCCCAAGACCCAAGCCTTTCATGAAGGCCCTTGTGGCAGCAGTCACCTTCTCCTCTCTTGCTTCATCCTGAAGCACAGGCTGCCTGGCACTGCAACTGAATTTTGACACATAGTATTTAGCACAACACCTAGCAAACATGCGCACATATCAACAAGTGAGTAGGATGCCTTTCCACACCGGTAGGCGTTTTTAACCTTTAGAAAACTAAGAGCTAGATCAAAATACCCAGAAGAAGGTGGAGAAAGCTTAAGCCTTAAACCACGGGCTCTGGCTTGTGGATCCCGGGGCCAGATCTGGGTTAACTCCCACAGTGAGCAGTTGGCCAGGGTGATCCATGTGATTCCCACCCCTATCACCCAAAAAAAAAAAAAAAAAAAAAAAAAAAAAAAAACTCAGGACTTCTCCAAGCGCTTGGTTTACCAGAGCGAGCTAAAAGAGAAGACCCTATTGCTGAAGACACCACAGGCTGCCATCTTGGAACACCGAGAGACAATGTGGGAACTGAGAGGAAATCCAGTCCTCGTCTGGGAGCTACTGCATGACTATGGTTGCAGGCAGCAAGAATAAGCAGGAGACCTGGCAAGCCACACAATGTACCAGCTAGAGAAGACTAGGCCTTGGTGGGTAACCAACTGCCCTCTGATTGGCCATGAGGCCCGCTCAGTGAACTGGGCACCAAGTCAGCACCCCATGGTCAGGAAAATCACATTACCCAGAGATCAGCCCCCAGTGTTCCCTGTGCAAGTCGAGTGGAGAGCCACACCCAAATGTCTCTCAAGCTCCTAGGCATACCCCCTTTCATCAAAGCTGTTCTCACCCTGGATCAGAGAATCTGTTTCATCTTACAGGCGGCAGAGAGTACTGCAGAGATCCAAGATCCATCAAGACAAGAAAAGACAGCTGACAGCTCGCAAGGAGATACACAGCCTCTACTGCATCTACCGGGTCCAGAAGAAGTGGCAGAGGAAGCAGCCACAAGAGGGTTGCTCCCAATGCTAGCCTGACATCCACACCCAGGGAAATAGCAACTAACACTGTGGTGAACCGAAACACACCAGAACAGAAATACAGAAGCTGAGAGAAGTCAACACCAAGCGATAACACACCTGCCAAGGCTCAGGGACTGTTGAGGAAGAGGGATTGTAAGAGCCAGAAGATGGGTAAAAACAACCTGAGGCACAGCACCCCTTAGGGACAGAGACCCTAATTACCCCACAGAGAACACCAATAACCCTACTGAGGAGGGCCCTCAGGGAAATGGGGGCCAGGGGAGGGGACATGCTATAAGCTACATTAAAAAATTAATTAATAACAAAAAAAGGAAAACTAAGGTCTATGTCAAACCTGAGTCTTTAAAACAGCAGATTTTATTTCATCCTTGTTAATTACTTTTATATCAAATTTTCTGGATCTGGAGAAACTAAGATGAATGTATGGTGACAGATGTAGTATGTACCATTAAGATGGCACTGATCACATGATCGTGTGGGGAAAAGAGAGAGCGATCACGAGCTGTTAGGTGTGGTGGCTCACACCTGTAATCCCAGCACTCAGAGGATTACTGTGAATTCCAAGCCAGTCTGGACTACAGAATGAGTTACAGGTCAACTGGGCTACAGTGTGACCTTGCTTAAAAAAAAAAAAAAAAAAAAAAAAAAAAAAAAAACAAAAAACAGCCAGGTGTGGTGGCACACCAGCTCGGGAGGCAGAGATAGGAGGATCGCCAGGAGTTCCAGGCCACCCTGAGACTACATAGTGAGTTCCAGGTCAGCCTGGGCTAGAGTGAGACCTTACCTCGAAAAACAAAACAAATAAAAACAAAGACATGGTGTTGAGCTGTCGCCAAAAACAGCAGTGGGGGTGGGGGCAGAAGATGGGTACACATCCCAAGTGCCGGTCCAAGAGCTACACTGTGTCTCTCATCAATCAGCAAAAAGCAGGATCCATATTCCATAGTCAGGAATCTCCTCTTTCTGAACCTTGAAAACCAGACATCAACTAACACATGCAGAGATCCCCACCTCATCAGCAGAACAAATTCCTGCAGGACTCAGACATACTATGTGAAGTTCTAAGTCATGAAGTTATTGCCAACCTAACATAAAGCTTGCCAGTCCTAAGGCTGATGAGGTAAACCACTACAACCACTGACAGGTGACCCTAAGAATTAGGACAGGTATCCCCAAACCCTTAACACACGGGACAACCACCCTTATGTCAGAAAGGAGTCTGGTTGAGGAAAAGGAAAGAGAAAAACTCTCAAACATTGGGCATTGACCAATGAGTGTGTGTATTGTTCTAAAGCAGAAAACACTGAGGTATCATCTGTCTGCCTTTCAGATTCAAACTCTTCACTGGCCTCTAAGTCTTCTATCTATTAGAGTTCATAAGTAATCTGAGATCAGTTATATATATGAATATATATGAGAAATCTCTGCAGTACTAGTTTGTGAAAGAAAAGGCTCAGGAATCGCCATTTTGAACTGAGCTCCTTTGAACTAGGATCCACCCAGCAGACTAGGCTGCAATCAAAATGGGGCCAGCCCTGAGGTTTCACAGTATGAAAACAACCAAGCCAGAACTGAGCCCTTAGGAGGCCTGGGGAGAAATCAGAAAGAAAAAACAGCCAGATTTTTCAAACAGGCCAATTCAATCTGCATGATAATGAGCTTTCCCTGGTGTGATCCTTACCAAAAGAGTAACTGAGGTAACCCCTGAGTATATTCCACTTGCCTGTCTCTGTGTCCCTGTCCTACAAGGAAAGGGATTTTGAAATGACCAATCTGTTTTTAATTCTTAATCTCTGTTTTGCTTATCCCAGCTCATTTTGTTCAGTTTCAGAACGACATTGTTCAAACCTAGAACTTGGAATAAAGCCAACTAAGACTTTTAAACTTTCAGTTCACATACCCACTTGAAAAGCCAGCGCTAATGTCCCAAGTCTGTTTGGGGTGAAAAGAGGGGAAATAAGAAAAGAATACTTTCAGTTCACTTTCACTAAACAAACAACAAATAAACAAATGAAAAAGCCTATTAACAACTCTGAACTCAAGGGGAATTTTATTTTTATTTTAATATAGACTTGTGGGTTTGATTCTTCACTTGTATTATTATTGTTGTTTGAGTCTCACTCTAGCCCGGGCTGACCTGGAACTCACTCTGTAGCCCAGGCCAGCCTGGAACTCACATTGATCTCCTACCTTAGTCTCTGGAGTGCTGAGATTATAGACATAAACCACCATGGACTGGAGAGATGGCTCAGCGGTTAAGGCACTTGCCTCCAGTGCCTAAGGCCCCTGGTTCAATTCCCCAGGACCCACATAAGCCAGACCCACAAGGTGGTGGCCCTGGTTCTCTCTCTACATCTATCTCTCTATCTCTCTCTGTATCTCTCTGCTTGAAAAATGAATAAATAAAATATTTTTAAAAAATAAAGATGTGTGCCACCAAGTCCAGCTTTGAAATTGTTAAAAAAAAAAACAAAAAAACACCATGCCCTGCTTCACTTAAATTATTTTAAGATAGCTTACAAATGTTCTGGAGGTCAGAACTCCAGAAATGCCTGTTGACAAAGCAGTGTCCAGTCTCCCCACCTCTAGAAAAACTGATTTAGTAGGTATGGCTGCAACCCAAGAATCTTTGTTCTGTGACACGTAGGCAGAGGCGGGCCAAGGAAGACACTCATTTTAAGGCGTGGTTCTTGATGTGTGGTCCCTGGGCCAGCAGCTCCAACAACACATGACAGAGCAAATCCTCAGGCTCAGTCCTTGCTCTGCATCAGAAACTCAAGGGCTGGGCCCAGGAATCTGAATTTTAAGGAGCCCTCCAGGAGATTTTAGTACACATTGAAATTTGCCTTCAGGAAATGATAGGCATGAGTCAATAAAAGTTTCAAAGTACAAATAAACAGCAAACATCATTCACAGGCCACCCACACCCCCAAATCAGTCAACCTCCCTTCCAGTATCTCTGCACCCCCATGGTGTGAAGTTACTGTGGCAAGGTTCCAGACATGGCCTCGGATTAGTCACGTGAGAAATGTGAACCACATCAGAACCTCTGCGGGCAGGGCAGGCCAGGTGTCAGCATCTGGATAAGGCACTGGAGAGGGTGTGGGGGATGGGGAGTCCAATGCACACTCTCACAGCACTTAACAGAGACCCTGAGAGCAAACTTTCCAAAAACAGTGCTCATGACTAGAACAACATAGAGCGCCCGGAAGGAAGTTTGTCATTTAGCCAGAAGTGTTTAGGAAGAAAGACCTAGGAGACCATCTTTCTCAGGAAAAGAAGACTGGATATGTTTCCCAGGCATCACTGGAGAGTTTGGGACACCCCTCCATCCTCCTGAGTGCTCCCCTACCTCTGGAAGTGGACAGACCAGGGCAGGAAGGACATTCTCCCCTCCTCCCTTTAACCCTTTCTGAGCACTCTGAGCCCTACCAGCATTTTAATATCTGCCGCCCTCAAAGGTTTTCTGCAAAGAGCCAAACAGTAAACACAATAGTTTAAACTTTTTATTGACAGCTTCCATAATCATAGATCATAAGCCATAATTCCCTCCCCATCCTCCCCCATATCTCTTGCCCCCTCTCAGTTAGTCTCTGATTTGTTTCAGTGTCATCATCTTTTTGTCATAATGTGTAGGTATTATCAGGCACTGCAAAGTCATGAATCTGAAGGCCGTTTTGTGTCTGGAAGTTTGTGATGTAAGCAGTCCTGCCCTTCCTTTGGCTCTTACAATCTTTCTCCACCTCTTCAGAAATAGACCCTATAGTTTCTTTCTTTTTTTTAAATACAGCAATTTTTTAAAAATTTATTTACTCATTTTCAAGCAGAGAGAGAGAGAGAGAGAGAGAGAGAGAGAGAGAGAGAGAGAGAGAGAGACAGCACCAGGGCCATCACCTTGTGGGTCTGGCTTATGTGGGTCCTGGGTAATTGAACACGTGGCCTTAGGCACTGGAGGCAAGTGCCTTAACCGCTGAGCCATCTCTCCAGCCCTATAGTTTCTTAATATAGGCACCTAAAGCTATAAATTTCCCTCTAAGAGCTGCTTTAATTGTGTCCCAAAGGTTTTGATATGTTGTGTTTTCATTTTCATTTGAGTCTATGAATTTTTTATTTCCTTCTTGATTTCTTCAATGGCCCATTGATCGTTCCATAGTGCACTGTTTAAGCTCCATGAGTTTGTGTATGCTCTATAGTTTTCCTTGCTGTTGATTTGTGGTTTAACTCCATTGTGATCAGATAGAGTACAGGGAATTATTTCAATTTTCCTGAATTTGTTAAGATCTCCTTTATGTCCTAACATATGGTCAATTTTAGAGAATGTTCCATGAGCTGCTGAAAACAATGTGCATTCGTAGTATTTGGATGAGATGTCCTGTAGATGTCTGTTAGGTCATCTATGTTCTATGTGTTCTATGGTGTCATTTAGTCCAGATGTTTCTCTGTTTATTTTTTGCCGGTATGACCTGTCAGTTGGTGAGAGTGGGGTGTTGAAGTCTCCACTACAATTGTGCTTGGTGTTATCTGTGACCTCAATTCTAGTAGTGCTTGTTTAATGTGTTTGGTGCATATATATTTAGAATAGTAACGTCCTCCTATTGAGTGGTTCCTTTAATCATTATGTAATGACCTTCCATATTATTTTTGTAGTTGTTGGTTTGGATTCTATTCTTTCTAGGATTATGGATTTATAGTTTTTCGGTGGAACTATATTATCTTGAATTTTTGTATTTCTTGTATTGTAGAGATTTTTGCATCTTGAATTAATTCAATGCTTGGGTTTCCTAATTGTCTGCTGTATTCTTTGACGTGTGGATCAACAGCTATATATCTTCAAGGTGGGAGCCTAATGTGTCTTACATTATTCCAGTGACCACAGAAGTCACCCAATAATTGTAGTCGCCTACTTGGTAAATATTCTAGTAGGCTACCAGGAGCAAAATATGCTATTGGGCAATATACACACATAACCAAACCTGCACAGTGTATTCCTGCAAGGGCGGGGGTTAAACAGGTAATCTAAACAAAGTCAAAGTGCCTAAATGTGTGTTGACTCCCACCCTTGACCCTGTTGACTGAGGGGCTGAGATGACTGCCTTAAGCTGAGTCCCAGGTCGGCCTGGGACCCAGTGAGACCCCCACCTCCATGAAGGACTGGAGAGGAAGACAAGAGGGCACTGTCAATTCTAGAAATACCAGATGCGACAAATTCCCTTTCAAGACCCAGTGATCTAAGAATCAGTGAACTCTGGTGGGCCCTGTTCCCTCCAGGTGTGGCTCTGCTCTCAGCCCGTCGATGAGCTGCGCTGGCCCCGCGTGCTGGTGGCTCACTCCCTGGACTCTTCTCCCCAGTGCTCTGGGGCTGGTCGCAGGTGTGTCTCCTCCTTCATGAGTTGAGGCTCCCCTCGTGGAGCTCCTCTGGGGGACACTGCCAAGGGGGTTTCCAGAATCCAAGTCTCTCGGATTCTCTGCTGATGTTACAAACTCCTGTGCACCATTCGTTTCTGATAGAAGTGTGCTCTGCAGTCTCTCTGCCGCCTTTCTCTCCTCTGGCTGCTCTAGTGTGTTGATACCATCCCATCTCAACCAGAAGTCCTAAATATAGTATTTTTGAGGATCATAAATTCTCTGTTGCTGCAACAGGAAATCTATTACAGATAATAAACGAATGAACTTCATTCAAAAGAGCTGAAGATATAGCTCATGAGGATTTGCTCAGCATACAGGAGGCCTTGGGTTCAATCTCCAGCAACAAAAATTAAAATAAAGTTAAATGTGATGGTTCATGCCCATAATCCCAGCACTGGGGAGGTTGAAATAGAAGGATCACCTCAAGTTTGAGGCCAGAAGTAGGAAAATTGCCATGAGATCAAGACACCCTGAGACTACATATTCCAGGTCCACCTGGACTACAGCGAGAACCTACCTTGAAAAACAAACAAACAAAAAAATCATAAGGAAAAATAGGTACTGGTATATTTTCTCATGCAGAGCTACGGTGACATTTGGCACTGACTTGGAGAAAGCAGAGCACAGGAAGAAAAAGGCCGTCAAACCAAAGGATGAAAGATCCTGGTTTGAATTTCAAGCCAAGCTCCCAACATCTGCCCATCATTACAGAGTAACGGTGAAAACTCAGCCATTGGAATATAAAATTCACCAAAAAGCTAAAGGTCAGCCCTGCAAAGATTCCAATTACTGGCAAAGCCTTTACAGTACTAACAGCCCACACTTGTGGCTTACTCTACACGCCCTCTGGGAAGCGCCTGCCACCGGAGGATGCTGGGATATGGCTGTGGCACTGCCCAGGTGGATGAGGACAGACCCCATGTGTTTTCTTTTCTGAGCTGGGAAAAGCTTTGGAAGCAGTGTATTTTATCATTTCTGAGCATGTGAAGTCCTAATTGTCCCCCCTTTTCCTATCTCCCTTTCATTGTTTAAAACTGTGAGGATGAGGGCTGAAGAGAGGTTGTAGTCAAGTGCTTGCCTCACAAGCATGCTGCTTGGCACATTGGTACAATGATATGGGCCTGTAATCCCAGCACGGGGGAGGTGAAGACAGGAGGATCCCTGGGGCTCACTGGCCAGCCAGTCAAGCCTAATTGGTGAATTCCAGGTCAATGAGAAACCCTGTCGCAAACAGAAGTGCACAGTATACCCAAATGTGCACTCACACACACTTGCACATGTACACACAAAAAAAATCCTATTATGTTTGAAGTCAAGCTTACGTCTTTATATGGAGACTCTCAGAACTTTAAAAAAAAATCTCACCATCTCCACAGGGAAGATTTAAGGACAACCCTCTAAGAGAAGTCCAATGTATGGTTTGTAGATTATATTCATTTTATATTCTTTTTTTGTTTCAAGGCAGGGTTTCTCTCTAGCTCAGGCTGACCTGGAACTCACTCTGTACTCCAAGGCTGACCTCAAACTGATGGCAGTCCTCCTACCTTCCCTTTCTAAGTGCTGAGACTAAAGGTGTGCTCCAGCACACCTGGCTTAAGCCATTATTTTCAAGCATAATAAACACAGAGACCAAGGCTCACTGTTAATGACTAAGGAATCACTATTTCAAAAGATCTTTAAGCCGGGTGTGGTGGCGCACGCCTTTAATCCCAGCACTCGGGAAGCAGAGGTAGGAGGATCGCCATGAGTTCAAGGCCACCCTGAGACTACAGAGTGAATTCCAGGTCAGCCTGGGCTAGAGAGAGACCCTACCTCGAAAAACCAAAAAAAAAAAAAAAAAAGATCTTTAATAATTTCATAATTATTTCACCTTCTTTCAGACACAATTCAGTAGAACACCATGATAATTCATCTCATAGTTTGGGGAGGGTTGTTTGGCTGGCTGGTTGCTGCAGAGCTGGGGATCAACCCTAGGGCCTCATGAATGCAGGCAAATACTCCACCACTGAGCTCTGCACCCCGATCTTCTAGTTGCTGCAGAGCTGGGGATCAACCCTAGGACCTCACAAATACTCCACCACTGAGCTGTGCATCCCCACCCCCCACCTTCATTTACACTTATGGAGATGGACGAATGTAGAAATATCAGCTTCATCATTTTCTTTTGCCCGAAGATAAGACTTAGTTAATACAAGCAAAACCAGCAGCATCTTGGCAAGAATGTTTTCCAGCCACCACCCTCTTTTCTGAGGATGTGCTGAAACTTGGGTGACAAGAGCCAAAAATCCATATAACTGGGGCCTCAAAGCAACCAGACCAGTGGGGTGGGGGGAAAGGCGCTGGGTGCTCTGTGGGCCTCCATGATACAGAGCATACCGTCTTCCCTGTGTGCCTCAGGACCCTCAGTGTCAGGAACCAGCAGCAACAAAGCACGGGGCCACCCACACATTGAGTATTATTTAGTCCTAATGCTACTCGGGTTATACGTAACTAGAGTTTTAATATGAATGTTTATTTTCTTTACATACCACAAGTCATTACTTTTGGACTTCATCTATCTGCACTTGTCTGGTTTTACCTGTTTCTGAGTCTGACACATGGTTTTGTTTGTTTGTTAGATTTTTCAAGGCAGGGTCCCACTCCAGCCTAGGCTCACCTGCAACTAACTCTATAGCCCTAGGCTGGCCTAGAATAAATACATGGCATTCCTCCAAAAGGCCTGTGCCACCACACCTGGCTCCTGACTGCTGTTTCTCTCCTGTTCTTGCTTTTATTTTTATGGATCCTAACCATTCGTTTTTGGATGGGGTCTCAGTAAACCCTTTACTGAATGAGAGCACACAGTCCTATGCACTGTGAACAGAATGGATTCAAGAGGCTAAACAAGACCTTCCTCCTTCTAAGTCTTGTTAACTTAGCCAATCATATACTTAGAACTCTGTAAACCTGGGGACCTTCCAGAAATCTATCTCCAAACACTTCAAGGTCACATGCAGAGGAATAAATGGGAGCTAGCTTGGAATCAACTACACTCAAAATATTTAGACTTTAACATAATGTTAAGTATCTACCAAATCAGGATTAAAATAGGTGACTGAAGTCCTCACAGCAGTGGCAACACTATTTTATTTATACGTGTGAAAAAAGAAAAGAAAAAAAGGAAGACTCTCTAGGTTAGTCTGGAAGCTCCATGAAATCACCTAAGACATGGGCACTTTCCAGCCAGCCTAGCATATGACCCTTACTCAGCCCTGTGGCCTAAGAAGAAGCCTAACCCTAACCCTAACCCTAACCTGGCATTTGGGTTGTACTAAAAAAAAAAAAAAAAAAAAAAAAAAAAAGCCATGAAGAATGGCTACAAAGAACCCTTATTTTGTACAGTAAGCTCTTGAGGAAGCCAGGGGCATGTCTGGTAAGAAGGGCCCTGAAGGGAGTGGGAGGAAGCCTAACCCAAGACAAGTGGTTCTGGCCTATAACTCCTTGTCTCAGAAATAAGGTTACTTCCACACTGAGCTGTTGATCAAAGAGACCCATAAGGTACCCAAAACAAGACAGGCTTATGTCAAAGCTCTTGAATACCATCGCCCCCAGCCCCAGGCAGAAGATAAAACCTGATTGCTGAAGAAACCACAGATTGTCATCACACAACACCGAGAGACCCTGCTGGATCCAGAAAGGTATCCAGCTCCCAGATGGCAGCCTGTATTGCTGGAAGACCAGAGGAAATGGCCAATGATATTTGGAGAAAGCAGAGGACATATACAACACCAACTGATGTTACGATGAATTCTGAGGACAATGCTTTATGGAAGAGACCAGCAAGCCAAGAAGTACTCATCTGTGCAATAGTGGCACTAAACCTCGGTGACACTAAATCAACAGCTTGCTGATTGGCTAAGAGATCTGCTCAGTGGCAAAGAACCCTTAGTTGGAATTGGGATCCAAGGCAATTCCTTATGGAGACCAAGAACCAGGATTCTAAGAGGAAGCCCCCTCTATCCAGGGGTCTACAGAGAGGCTACCTCATCAGAAACTCACCAAATTAACAATGGTTGTCTCACTGTTAATCCGTTGGAGAGTCTGTTGTATGTTTCAGAAGGCAGCGAGAACCGTGGACAACCCGATTCCAGAACCTGAGATGATGGCTGCCTCCCAGGTAGGAGATGAACCACCCCTAACTTATGATACAGAGCCCAAAAGAAACCTTTGAGGAAGTGATGAGATGAGCAAGAGAGCTACCTCCACAAGTCAGATAACCTGGGCAAGGATATTGGAGACAGACACTGAGGATGCCCAACACAGTCCAAAGTAGAAATCCAGAGACTTTTAAGACCTCAACAGTAAAGCAGACCTAAAACTCACCCACCATGACTCAGGGAACTTTGTGGAAGAGGGGGCAGAAAGATTATAAGAGCCATGGTGGGGGAGACTATCTAGAAACATTGCTCACACACACACACACACACACACACACACACACACACACACAGAGAGAGAGAGAGAGAGA
>PVHP010039823.1:0-16165 GCA_004024765.1 Zapus hudsonius | reverse complement strand
ACCCTTGATTTTAAGCCAGGAAAGTGAAATAGAAGAGATCGCTGTATGTCCAAGGACAGAACTGTATTTAAATAAAATGCCCACACCATGTGGTGGAATACTTCTCAAGTTTTAAGGTTATTTTTTCACATATGTGTTTGTGTAAGCATGTGTGTGGGTGCGTTGCACATGCAGTGTGTGGAAGCCAGAGGCTGATGTCGGCGTCTTCCTCCATCACTCAACACCATGTTCAAGGTCTCTCACTTAAACCCAGAGCTCGTCAATTCGGCTCCTGTACTTAGCTCGCCCCGGGATCTCCCATCTCTGCCAACTTCCATGCGCTCCTGGCATTTATGTGGGTGCTGGCATCTGACTCAGGTCCTCGTGCTTGTGCAGTGAGTGCTTTACTGATGCTAAGTTAATTTTTTCAATAATTTTCATTTATTCAATTTTATGGAAATACCTTTCAGATGCATCATCAAGCTGTAATAATGACTGAGGCAGTGGTACCGTGGTTCAGCTCACTGTGTGTTTGTGTTCATGTGTAAGCATTTAGAGGGAAGAGGGAGAGAGAGAGAGACACAGAGAGAGTATAAATAAATTGAAAAATAAGCAAAATGGTAAATGAACTCCCTATTTCTGAACTTACCATAGTTCCTGAATTTTCCCATCTCTGTGCAGTACACATCGATTACTTTGGGGATCATTTTAAAATGCAAGGGGAGAAGGGGTTCTGCAGACTTCTGACTGGCTCTGGGAAACCCTGTCCCACATGGGCAGCCCGAGCAACCAGCACCTCACAGGGAATCCTGTGACCTGGGCCCATGGAATGATTCTGTCTATTCCCATTTCTTTCCATGAACTCAGATGCCAGGTGACAGAAGTTAGAATTCACCCCAATTCACCTTTCCAGAACCATCCTTTGTGCTGGATAGCAACATGAAGAATAGAGAGGGAAATGTTATTCACACACACACACACACACACACACACACACACACACACACACACACGAGAAAAACCAAGGTCTCAGAAACATCTTGGGTCACAGAATCCCCCAAGTCTTTGTGACCATGAATACCTACGACCCAGATAATTAACACATGCTCTGAGTGCTGGGCTGCTCTCTGTGGGGTGAGCTGGAATCCACCAGGGCTTGAACCACAAATGAACTACTAGGAGGATCCCATTTTTGTTGAGAAAACAAAGGCTCTAATTTGATAAGGAGATTAAGGGAGTGAGTGGAAGGAAAGGGAGGGTTCCTTGTTAAAAATTTACCATTGTTAATCAAATCCATACATCTGCTACTCCTATGAAAACAGCACAACGAGGGGGACATTCTCAGGCCTCATACCTCCAAGGTCGTTCTTGCACTTCTTTATTTTGGAATGCGTATATTTTGCATTTATACTTGACAAAGAGTAAAAGTTCATTAAAATACAAAGTTCTGTGCAAGTTTATACAAATGTCTGACGCCAGCACACAGTATTTCTGGAAGTGGTCACAACACAAAAGACATCAGCTCCTTAGGAGGTGACCCTGTCTCACCTCTTGGGTGTGTGCTCACCAACCTCCAGTGAGGAATTGGCAGCCTTCTTGTGGATATTGAGATTTCCACTTCCTGACTCCATTCGGCATCTGGGCCATTCCATGAGAGGAGTCCACCTTCCATGTTTAGGTTTCCTGGGGCTAATATCTTTGGAAGGGTTGTTCGGTTCTTCAGGAAATTTAGGAGAGGAAGGAGTCATTGATTCGAAGCTAGAAATACACATTGCAATATTATCAGATCAAGTTTGAGTTGATTTTTAAAGGTTCATTTTTTTTTAGCACATTTTAGTGTCTACTGTCTTCTGTCCACTGTGTTAAGACCTGCAATTGGAGACAGTTTATCCTTGGTCCTGTCCCTGAGGAGTCGCCACCCAGGGGGACCTCAAAAAATTGAATTCAGTACTGTGAGTGTTAACAGTAAAGAGAGCAAAGTACTCTTGCAGCATGCTAATTCTGTCCCAAGGTGCTAGGTGCTTGGTACTCATTAGTACCATTTATGAATACCCTCACCCTTCCCTGCGCCCACTCACTCTGGGCATGAACCAGTTACTTGTCTGGTCAGGGGGATGGATATTCCCTCAGCCAAGATCTTGAGAGATTAACGGAGTCCACTCTGACCCCAGTGGACATGGGACTGTGATAGTTTCAGGCAAGCTCCATGGACCCCCCTCCCCTTGAGTGGGAGGCGTCTCTAGCCAGAGCCCAAACCTAGATGCAAACACTGATTGGTCAGGTATAGACCAATCAGTTATCTCTCTGACTTGCCTGGTGGACGTTTTAAAAGCTTCCCTAGAACAAAGCCCAGTCTCTTCTTCCTCCACATGGCATCCTAGAAGGAGGACTTTCATTTTCCAGGGTCTCAGGATTCTTTCCCACATAAACCTTTCCATCTCATGATGGGAGCCCTCTGATATCTGTCCTTCTTCTGCTTCTTTGACTGAGCAGCCCAGATTTGATTAAAACCTCTCCCACATGTTCTCCCCACACTGGTGGCTGGAGAACTCTGTAACTCCCTGTGTTCCCTTAAATAAAAAGTCTCCCACTATACCTTTGATATGGGTTGCTGATAATTAATAATTGTAAGCAACACGGGGAGAGAGAGAGAGTTTTGGAATCCTCCCTTCTCCCTCCTCCTACTCCGAGTTCTTGTCCTCTAATGCCAAAGAATTGTACACAGGGACAGAATTAAAATTTAATTACACATTTATTCTAATTTAGTAAATTAGGGAAAACGGGAGTTGGATGGGGAAATTTCCCAGTCATCATGTGGGAAGTTACAGAGTTTTCCTGCCACTAGTGTGGGGAAAACACGAGTCAGAGAGTTCACAGAGCTTATATTATTTAGTTAGATAAACAGCCCAAGAAAAGATAACAGAAAGCTCCTTTTATAAGAAGAGAGATTTATGAGATAAGAAGTCTGGAGCCTGCCCCCTACCCCAGCCATCAGCTGGGGTAGGGGTACAGGCCTTACCTCACTGAGGCCTGAGTCAGCAGTCCTACTCCATTGCCATGTGGGGGGGAAGAGAGCTACTTCCTCTAGGGAAGCTAGATTTAAGTCCACCCCAGGTGAGTCAGAGAGACAGCTGATTGGCTTATATTTGACCAATCAGTTTTAGCACCTAGGTTGTAGCTCTAACTAGACACCTCCCATTCAAGGGGAGGGGCTGGAAGGGTAGAGGTGGTTTCTGCAGACCTCTGACTGTCACACCTTCATATCTTGTTGTCTGATTTTAATTCTTTAAATTTGTAGACAAGAATTAGGGTACTCCTTAAATTTTGGGGTGCATTGGAATTTTTGCTGGGCATTACCTCAATTCTAACCCCCAGCTCCCCCCGCTACAGGACAAGGGGTGAGAAGCCCTGTGTGTGAGCAACTGAGTCCAGGGTCTGTTCGTTACCTCTGTGAACTTTCATCTTTAGGTCAGTCTGCCTGTGAATATCTGCCTGCCAATCTGAACAGCCCAGAGCTGGAGCCTGGAAGCTGGGGAGGGTGGGAGAGGGAGGCTGGTGCAGGCATCAGGACACACTACCCCTAGACCGATTGTTATGTGACTTTGAAATTCTCAGCCATTGTCAATGAACTATAGAACTTCAACGTCCTGTTTCTGTTCCCCAAATGCACAACATACAATTCTTTAATCGTATTTTTAGATAAGAAAACGAGGTAAGAGCTTTTCATTTTCTTTCTGTTTTTAAAGTTAGGACTTTTCTTTGCATGGACTTGTGTGGTTGTGTGGTGTAAGCAAATACGCGTGATGATGCCGAGGCCAGAGGCCAGAGGAGGCCACGGAGTGCCATCACTCATCCACCACACTTTCTTGGGACAAGTGTCCCATGAACTCTGAGCTTCTTTTCATGGGTCCCAGTGGTTCTTTGGGCTCTGCTCCCCCCAGAACTGAGGTTACAGACACACAGGCCATGCCCGGCTGTTTCCGTGAGTGCTGAGGAATGGACCTCCGGTGGTCTCAGGCCCTCACTCATATAGGGAGTGCTCTTACCCACATTGAGTTGTGGGGCTCAGTGGACCGTGTGGACCTGCGGAGATGTCGATGCTTCCTCACGTCCCTCGGCTCCGAATCGTGTGTTCAGGAAATGTGAACACAGTTTTGGAAGGACAATAAGAGCCTCAGAGGGGACATCTCCTAAAAGCCTCCTTGCTGCTGTTCCATGTGCTTTGGCCAGCCTCATCCTGAGGACCATCACACACACAAGTACACACACACACACACACACACACACACGCCTTTATGTCTGGACTGTTAATTGCATATAACTCTATAAGACCACGTAGAAATCATACTTTTTTCTGAGTATATCAGGAGAACAACATTCAAACAGTTTTAAAGTGCTTTTGGAAGACAGAAGTAGCTCATTGAAGCCATGTCTGAGGGTCTCATTCCTCTACTCAGAAACAAGCTTGTGCATCAGACAATGTACTATATTACTCAGCACCATAAAGAAACAAGTTATCAAGCCGGGCATGGTGGCACACACCTTTAATCCCAGCACTTTGAGTCAGAGGTAGAAGGAGCGCCATGAGTTCGAGGCCACCTTGAAACTACATAGTGAATTCCAGGTCTTGATGGTAAGAAGAAACCAACAGGACTCAAACAAACAAACAAAAAAAAACTCTGGGTTAGAATAAGCACTCGTTCCCCTGGTTGCAGAATCTTGGGAGAACTGGGCCATCTCTCAATTTTGTATTATTTCTGTGCATGCTTTTTATATTAATAATGCCACGTTTTGTTAAAATGTATTTCCTTTATTACTCTGGAAACTGACTCAGCCTCGTGTTGCTCCAATTAGGGTTTAAGGCTCATGTGAACTGCAGATAAATAATTCGCTTAATAAGTAGAAGGAAGTGAGTCACCTTTTGGATTGTAAATATATGAAAAGCATCTACAAGGTCTTTATCTGCTTTCTGTCAGCATTTATATGAAATGATAAATTAATTTAAAAAACCTGAAAAAGACAAACATGGTTCACATCTGGACACTTGAAACACATGAACTTGGAGACCCCCTGGATGGAATCTGGTGGGATTACCCATATTACAGATGAGCACACCCTGCTTTTAAGTCAGCATTCTCGAGGGGGCCCAGTGCCCCCCAATACCTCTAATGCCTTTCCACTCTCCACTCTTCCCTGTGCTGTTCTCTGCCCTGTCCCATCCCTCCACACCATCTTGTGAACACTTGATTTTGAGAGATGCTCATGAGTTTTTATCTGTCACCAGTGACTGGACTGACCTGAAAGCCTGGGGAACCACTCTTGGGCCAGAGGACCTGTGTGGTCTATGGTAGACTTACTAGCAAAAAACAAAAGCCTTGGCACACTCCAGGAGGGTTCAACTCCCAAGCGGGAGCAGATCCCAGCATGGCCAGAAGAAAACCCATCTGCCATTGGTCTGAGAGGCTGTGGTCAGTGAGAACTGTCTGCTTGGAATTTCAAATCGAGATGATTTTGCTATTCACTACA
This sequence comes from Zapus hudsonius, assembly GCA_004024765.1. Classification (NCBI taxonomy): domain Eukaryota; kingdom Metazoa; phylum Chordata; class Mammalia; order Rodentia; family Dipodidae; genus Zapus; species Zapus hudsonius. The sequence goes on along the minus strand of PVHP010039823.1, from coordinate 10,660 downwards.
CTGGCTTCAGATGCTTCTCCATAAGCCTTGGCATTTTAGCAGAGTTGAGCTTTCCTTGCCTTTTAAATTGCACTTATCTGAATGTCCACAGGAAAGAGAATCCAGGAACCAGACCTTCGTTCTGTGCAGACATGTGTCGGGTCCATCCAGATGCTCTGCCTTGGCACCCAGTCCCTCTTGGTCTCCATAGGACCAAATGAAATGACTAAGACAAATGCCAGAACTCAACACCAGAAAGGAAGTTCAATGACTGTTTCCCAGGCCTCAGACAGCAGCTTCAGTCAGATGAATTGACTGGTGGTTGGGGGCTATGCAGACAGTCTTGAAAATCAGATTCAGTCTGTGAAACAGACCCAATGACCATTTCACCCCTCCTTCCCTCTCCAGAAAGCCCTCCTTCTCCCAGGTCTTCACATTAGTGGAAGTGGGCGGGTGTGATGGCCTCATGGGGCCTTGGGAGAGTCCAGCATTGTGACCCAGGCAAGATACGGTCCCCAGGAACCATTAAGAGCCATGGTGCATGGCTGGTGGAGGTCCTGAGAGTTGCAGCCTTCGTTCTAATAGGAGTCAGGCTTTGTGCTGCTACCCTTCCCCACTGCTGCACCTCTAATCAGCTAGAACTCCTTTAGGTAAGCGACCAATTCTGGTTCATTTTTGTCTCCGCAAAGTAAATAGATATTCCATAAATATTTGCTGAATTCAATCATCAGGTTAGTCAATCCTTGGACAGTTACCTATGCTGAGCAGGAAAGCAAACATATCCCGTTCCACTGAGCACAGCACTTAAAGTCCAGGATCTTGTGTTTTCTCTACCATATTTAAAGTCACTAAAAAGGTGCCTGGAACACAGTAGGCATCTAATAAATGTTGCCTGAATCCATCAATTGGCAAAGTCTTCCATCTGCACTCTCCAGTGTTAAATCAGAATGTAAGGTTTTGTCCATGCTGTGCAGGACACACTGTGCTGTTGGTCTGATCTTTTGTTCCCTTATTGTTCATGTGTGTGTGTGTGTGTGTGTGTGTGTGTGTGTGTGTGTGTGTGTATGTGTTTCATGCCCATGCGTGCATGCTGGTGTGCATGTTTGTATGTGGGTGTGAATGGACATGTAAGCATGTGGAGCCAGAGGTTGATATCAGGTATTTTCCTCAGTCATCCTCCACCATATTTTTTTGAGGCAGAGTGTTGTAGTCAACCTTTCTCTTACTGCTGCAACAAAGAACCCAACCAAAAGCAACTTGTGGAGGAAAGGGTTTATTCTTGCTTATGCACTCAAGGAGATGCTCCATGATGGTAGAGAAAATGATGGCATGAGCAGAGGGTGGACATCACCTCCACCACAGCACTGCAAACAGCAGCAGGAAGGTGTGCCAAACACTGGCAAGGGGAAGCTGGCTTATAACCCCCATAAACACACCTCCAACAACACACCTCCAATAATGTTCTAATACCCAAACTGCCATCAGCTGGGGATCCAGCATTCAGAACACATTCATTTGTTGAGAGACACCTGAATCAAACCATGACAGTCTGCCTCTGGTCCCCACAAACTAATAATCATACACAATGTAAAATATAATAACCCAATTCTATAAATCCCCACAGTTTTTCTTTTAACTGAGCTATAATACTAAAAAACAACAAACCCATAATGACACAGAACATTCACACTGCAAAAGATAGCATTGGGCATGGCAAAGACAGATTGAACCAATACAAGATTTTAAAAAATGCAGGGCCAACATCAAACTCTAACTCCAAGTCCAATAATTCTAACCATTAACAAGTCTCCTGGAGTTCCAATTCTGCCCTGTCAACTCAGTCACAGTTCAGGAAAACTTTGTCCAGTGCTGGCAGCTCTCCTTGGCAGCCATCCATAGTCCTGGAATTCATTGGTCTCCACTGCAACCCACGGTTCATCCTCATGGCTCCATCAGCCTCCACACAGGCAATCTAACGTGCCTTCTTCACACTGCCCATGGCCAAAAACCATGTTGCAAATCCAATGACCCTCTCTCTCTTCCTGCATTTGTTATACTCCAGAGTACCAGGTGGCCTCCCAGCTTGTTAATCCAGGGGGAAATAAAGCCAACTTTGAAGAGCAGGAAACTTCCTTCAGCATTCAGGCCCCTTACTTCAAAGAGCCTGCATTCTTCCTGCTGTCCCAATGCAGATCACCTGGTCCAATGTCAATGGTTGTCATCTTTCAAACAATTGCAGCTAAATGGGCAGCAATTTCAGCCCAGAGATTTCATTTCTTTCTGTGTCATCTCCTTTGGCTCACACCAATCTATCTTTATGCCAAGCAACTCTGCACAGGTTTCTATGACACAGGCAGGCAGAACGCAGCAAGCCTCTCCCACAAACTGCTTCTGGCACAGTCCTGACAAAATTCTTTCTCTCCCTCATAAACCAATCCTCACAGTCCATAGTCATTACTGCATTTAGGTCTTTCATCTCTGACCAGAAGAGTCCATCAAGCTGTACTTACAGCACTGCATGGTGTTTCTTAGGCTGAGGTTTCAAATCCTTCCACATTCCTCCTGTAAGTCAGTTCCAAGGGGCCAAGAGCCACAGAATCAGGGCTCTAGCAGCTACAAACGATCCCACTCTCTGGTTCCAAAACTGTTATAGTTAACTTCTCATTGCTGCAACAAAGAGGCCAACCGAAGAGCAGCTTGAGGGAGGAATGGGTTTATTTTGCCTTACAGACTTGACAGGAAACTCCATGATGACAGAGGAAAATGTGGCATGCACACAAGTTCTTCATCACTGTGTCACACCAGAGAGAGTGTCAAACACTGGCAAGGGGAAGCTGGCTATAACACCCATAAGCCTGCCCCCAAGCAACACACCTCCAGCAGGGCTCCAAATTCACAGATTGCCATTAGCGTGGATCCAAGCATTTGGAACATATGAGTTTATGAGGGACACCTGGTTGACACCACCACAGGAAGTTTTATCACAGTGAGGAAAGCATGGCAGAGCAGGCAGCCAGGGCGTCACATCTTGTCACAGCAGCAGGAAGGAAGTAGAGTTGCTCTCAGCATCCCATGGGATGGACTAATAAACCTGAAGGTCTTCCTCCAGTGACACACCTCCTCCAGCAAGGCTCCACAATTCTTGCAAATGGCCACCATCTGGGGACACACAAGGCTAGGGGGGACATTTTATTCAACCCCACACAGAATCCATAATATGCAACTTACTGAAATAACAGCCGGCATCTCCCTCACGCTGCCAACCAGACGCCCTCCACAGGCCTCCGGAACATTCCCATATATTTGGCAAAAGCAATAAAAACTGGAACGGTGAACATTATTTCTCATCTGAGTGTGAGCCAAGTGGAAGGGAACACTCATGGAAAAAAAAAGGAGCATTTGTTGTTTAGGTCTTGCTGGGCAATTTGACACTTCATAACAAAATTCATTTAAAATTGTGTCATGGTTTGATCCAGGTGTCCCCCACAAACAAATAAATGTGGTCTCAGTGATCGATCCTCAGCTGATGGCAGTTTGGGAATTACAACCTCGCTAGACCTGTGTTGTTGGGGGTGGGCTTTTGGGGGTTATAAGCCAGCTCCCTCTTGCCAGCATTTGGCACAGCTTCCTGCCGCTGTTTCCAGTGCTGTGGCAGAGGTGATGCCTACCCCTCTGCTCATGCCATCATTTTCCCTGCCAGGATGGAGTCTCCCCTCAAGTCCGTAAGCCAAATAAACCCATTCCTCCACAAGCCGCTTTTGCTTGGGTTCTCTCTGCGCAGCAACTAGAAAGCTGACTGCAACAAACTGTATGTATTTTGGCCCCAAATTCCTACTTTTCAACATTTATTCCAAGCAATCAGTAAGTGTGGGCAAAAATACTCATGGGATCGTGGCAGGATTTTGACCCATAGCGACAGCAGGAACACATGCATTTAACAGTATGAGTTAGCATGCAAGCATGCATTACCTCTGAGGAAAACCATTTTTAGGACCCAGCATGGTCCTAAAAACCAGTGACTCACTCTGGGCTGGTAGGAGTATGGACAATGTTTTCCTTCATTTATTTATAGTTTCTATGTTTTTTTTTTTTCAAAATCACCTCTAGTAGGCAAAATAGGAATAAGGGCAATGAAATGAACCAGATCTTCCGAGACATGAAACCAGTCTTGGCTTCGGGCCTGCTTAACAAATCGCGTTTGTAAGGACCTACACGAGGCTTTGGAACCACAGGGCAGACAATAAGAACTGTGAATGGTTCCATGATGTACAGGACAAGGGGAGGCACAGACTTGAAGCAGAGACCAGAGAAATGTCTAGAACACCAGGAGGGAACTTGCTTAGGAGGATGGTTTGGCTGGAAGATGGAGATGGAACCAGCCTATTGTGTGGGTCTCCCAGGGCTTCAGTCCTGTTGGCTTCTTCTTACCATGGAGACATCCCTGGACCTCCCTGCTTTCTCTCTGAAAATCAACACAACTCTGAAGTGAGTAGTGGGGAAGGATACACTGTTAGCAAGCTGGTCAACGTGAAGCTCACACCACACCACATTCCACAATATATCCACTGCTTCCAAACCCATAGATTCAAACAGCTGCAGATGGAAAATATGTTTCAAATCGCATCTATGTTAGATATCTACTGACCATTTTCTTGTCATTGTCTCCTAAACACTATGGTCAAAGAAATGTTAAGTATGACACTTACATTTATGCAACATTGAAAGCAACCTAGAACTGGTTTAAAGATGGATGTGCACAGATGACATGCGAATCCCATACGGTCTCTATCAGAGGCCAGAGCATCTGGGGATTTGGTATTTCTGGAACCAGTCCTCTATGGATGTAGGGTGACAACTATATAGTTAGAGTTTCTGAGACGTTAGATACAGAGGCACAGGTTGAAAATTCCACAGGCTCATAAAATAAACCTCCTCGGTGTTGGTATTGCTTAAGGAGGGCACAGAGGACAAAGAGTTAAGAGGGTGTTGAAGTATTAGGTCAGAAACCCCAGTAGCTAACCGGCAGGCGTTTCCCTATCTCCACCCTCAACTCTGAGACTCCCAACCCCTCAAAAAGCATGCCACATAGACTCAGTTTCACACCCCAGCTGTACCAAGAAGGTGAGAGTTCCTCTACCCCCACCATCTGATACGTGCCCAAGCTCACGTCCACATGCAAAGCAGGTATTCACAGGTTGCTGATTTCTGCCAATCCCCATTGTCTATTTCTTTCCCTCCCTCCTCCTCAATTTCTATTTAACCCACGATGCTGCTACAATAAAAGAGATTGGGATTTCTTGTCATGGGACTTCTTGCCATGGATGCTTTTTCCCCGCGTCTTTGTCCATTACTGCGCTGTAACACATGGGAAACCGTGTTTCCCCTAGGAAGCCAGGCTTCGAGAGCTGAACACACACAGAGCTATAACACTTCCGCGGGATCTCAGGCCCATGGACATGCCTCAATGGGTGCCTGGTTTCGGGTCCCCTGCCACCGCTGCCACAGCCATCGGACCCATCGCCATTGCCGCTGCTCTGAGCATGCCAGCTCCCTCCCTCACCGCGGTCACCTACGTGTTGCTGATATGGAGTGGGCTGGTGCCCCGGTGCCAGCCTCAGCAGCCCCGGCAGCCACTTCCAGAGCAATAACCCGGAGCAGTTCATGCCCTGGTGCCAGCCAGCCGGGACCACGGAAAGACACACGGCTCAGCCTGGCCTGGCGCCCCGCGTGCCTCTTCCCTGCAGCCCAGCCTGCGTGCCTTGGGGCCAACAGCAGGAGCGCTCTCTGCCTAGACCAGCGAACCCATTCCTGTTCCTTTTTCTTTTTTTATTAAAACAACACCTCAGGAATTCTATTCAGTTAAGTCTTCTTATAAAAATACCTTATATGTGAAGCCTGAAACATTGTTCACCCCCATGACATCTCTGAGACAAATGAATGAAAGAATGAGCATGAGTGTGAGGACTGATGGGTGTGGTTAGACTTGGTGTTCTAGACTGTGTTTCATCAGACAGTGGCCCCTGGAAATCAGACCATATGTTTTGCATTCTTCTGAGGCCCTGCATGTGTTCACACTCTTGGTAGAAATGAGAACAGAGATGTGGGATACATGGGGATGGAAGTGGCTTGTTTCTGGGTTAATATCAGTGTAATGTAAACCACACTTTCCAGGGCTAGAGAGATGGTGTGGTTGTAAAAGCAGAGGAGGCTTTGTAGATGTGAACTTGAGGTATGCCTCAAGGAGGAGCAGAATTCAAGGAGCTAGAATGATGAGGGAAGCCCACAGAGACAGAAGGCAAGAGGCAAGAACTACTCAGGGGCAGCTGACCCAGATCGAGCCGTGAGGAATGGACACTGGGGAGATATGCCATTCTTCTTTAGTCAGAACCATCCCCCAGCCCTGTGGCTGCCATGAAGCGGGATGTAACCATCTCTCCCTGAGGCTGGTTAAATAACTGTTGCTCTAAGTCTTGTCCACCACTTTGGGATGTGGTGCCTTCCTTCTGGTTCAGCAGCAGCTTCTTGGCAATCCTGACACACTTGGTTTGGTCATTGGGTCTCTGTGCCAGGCAGCTTCCACCCTCCAGACACGACGGGGCAGTCAAGAGGCCTAGTGGCCAGTAATAGAGGCCTTCTCACCCTCTGTGCCTCATGTTCACGTCTCACTCTTGCCTTTTGTTGTAGTCAGACACAGGCCACTGGGATGAATCTCCAAACTAGACACAGTTTAGGGGAGGAAAGTATTTATTGGAACTAGAGATTGAGGGGAAGTCCCATAACAGCAAAAGAGGCTGGCCCTCTTTCGCAGGTCCGAGCAGAGAGAAAAACCCATCACCAACACCACACAAACAGAACAGGGAACAGGCAGGAGGGCCAAAGACAATTTCTTCTCCTTTATATAGGCGTAGGGTGGGGTCTTGCAACCCTATCCCAGACTTAATGGCTTCCTGAGTCTCTGGAATTTCCTTCCTGCACTGCCCATACAGGAAAGGATGTTTACTTCTAGCTTCTTTGAGCTTCTTTACATCCTTTCCCTTGCTGAGAGGCTGCCTTCCTGTAAACATCCTCAGAGACCCACCCAAGATGATTAAAAAGATCAAGTTGACAACAAAACCTAACCATCACAAGTCCACCCCTTGTCAACTTGACATCAAACCATATCTCCTTTACATCATGCATAATTCCTAAATGAAGACAGAAACAAGATCATAATTCTGCCTAAAATTATATAACTCTCCCACATACAACCGCAGACATGTAATCTCCCCCCAACATAAGACAAGGTCCCTGAACTGCGAGTTTTGTAAACCAAAACAAGTAACATGCTTTTAACATATGATGACACAGAACAAACATTTCCAACTGCTATGAGGCATAACAAGGAAAGACTGGGCCAAGGCAAACTCAACAAACATCAGCAAACATCCACATCTGCAGTTTAAGTCCCATAGCACAACCAGTGACTGACAGTCTCCAGATTTTTGATTCTGTCCCTCCAGCTTGGCTGAGTAGTTGGGAAAACTTTCATCCCAAGCCAACAAAACCTAACCATCACACCTTTGTTCTTGAACAAGCCCAGAAATTTCCTGTCCAAAATTCCATGCATTTCCTGGCCACCATCACTGAAAAGGGCTTCCTCCTCTCCCTGCCCAGCTAGCACCTGTGAGTACTCAGAGCTGGTGCAGATCACCTCTCCTCAGACACCTTTCCTGAGCCTGTCATCCTCCTGGTGCCCAGTCCTTCCCTCTCCACTCTGCCGCTTTACCTTCCACGAGGTCATGGTGGTGATACAGGTACTTATTTTAATAGGTCATCTCTATGTGGAGAGGAACCCAGCTCCACCTGTAACCAAGGAAGCCTCTCTTCCCTCATGGTGTCCTGGCCCAAACCCATGTTTGGCATGTCCATGGGTGCCTCTCACAGTGTTTCACACATACATGTCATTTGGAACACTGAGTCTACGCAGCTGGGGAGTGGGGAAGTGAATGAACCAAGGTGAGAACCTTCTCTAAGTTGTAGACCCTGACCCAGAGTGGCCCCAGAATGACTTCAGCCCACAGTGGAAGGGCACACGCTGCCTTAGCCTGTGGATAAGATGGGTTGAGGGTAATGATGCCCGGGAGTGGGCAGAGCCCAAGGATGAAGCTGTAGAAAATAAGAAAGCAAGTTAGGGGCTCTCCCATCCCTTGGTTCCCCAGGGCTTGAGGAAGTTGCCAGGTGGCCAGTCCAGCACACAGTGGTCAGCAAATGAATCCAATTCTGCAATGTGGTTCCTACATTCAGGTAATCAGCTGCGGTGGAAGAGCAAGGCAGGAGGGATGCCAGAGACAGGTATAGTGCTGTCTCCCTGCACAGGTGTGAAGCCAGGGACCGTATATTGCTATCTCCTTGCACAGGTGTGAAGCAGTGACAGGTATCTCTATCTCCCTGCACTGAGGCAAAGGCTGGTGAAGTCACCTGTTATAGAAAGCTGGTGGAATTCACAGTCCAGACGGTCCATACTTGTTCTTCCTAAAGAATCTTGTTAGAAATTAGATTGAATAAACCTCTATTTATGTTTTGTTTCATAGGGCAGATGGAGAAGTCATCTTATATTCAGAGAAAAGAACTGATTTTTCAAAGCTCATGTGTGGGAATAGGAATAGTGTGACAAAGTCCTGCTTGGTGGTATTTCAAGCCAGATGGTAAATGCCTTCTTTGCATTTCCTTAGGGAACATCTGGGGAAACTGTTTCTGAGTCAAGCTTATAGGCTGGGATGAGGTGAGTTTGTAATGGTATCATGATGGTTAAATTTTATTGTCAACTTGACCTTTTTAGTAATCTTGGGTGGATCTCCGAGGATGTTCACTGGAAGACAGCCCTCTCGGTAGGGGGCATCTTGTCAGGAAGCTCAGGGGAGCTAGAAACAAATATTCTTTCTGGGTGGGGCTGAGCAGGAAGGACATTCCAGAGACTTAGGAAGTCAGTAAGTCTGGGGAAGGATTGCAAGATTCCTCTCTAAGGCTACATAAAGGGGGAGAAAAATCTTTCCCCCACCCCACTTGATTTGATTTTGTGTGTGTGTGTGTGTGTGTGTGTGTGTGTGTGTGTGTGTGTGTGTGTGTGTTGCTGGTGATGGGTTTCTGTCTCTGTTTGGACCTATGAAAGGGGACTAGCCTCTTTCACCATTATGGCACCTCCCCTGGATCTGTAGCTTCAATGAATCCTTTCCTCCCATAAACTGTGCCTGGTTTGGAGATTCATCCCAGTGGCATGCGGCTGACTAGGACAGGTTATCACTGTGAACCTATGTGGGACCCTGCTGACAGGCATGGAGGACACAGGGTTAACAGGAAGTTGAAACTGGCCTGGAACCCCAACCATCTCATCCGGAGACTGGCAGGAGTTTGGCTGACTCCTACCCTCCCCAACCTCCAGCTGCCTAATGGGCCCCAGCAAACAAACCCCGATAAGTCCAGGAATTTCAGGGCCTGAGTTTACTGGAGTTCACATAACTCAGAAGGTAATAACAAGTCTGGGCAATGAGAAAGTTTGAAGGTCACAGCTCCTCTACGGCCACCGCCATCCATTACATGCCTAAAATCAGGTAACTCCCACCACCAGGAGCTGAGAAAGTCCCTCCATTTTACTTATACAAACTAGTCTTCGGCAGGTTACTGGCCCCTGCCAATCCTCTCTTGACCCATATCAGCAAAGGAGCCCCTACAGGCTAATGGGACATCCTCAGGCCACCTTGCCCCCACAAATCCCCTTCATCGTTTGTCCTCTGGCCCCTCCTCCCTCCTACATAAAAGCACCTTCCCCAACCTAATAAACAAGCTGCTCACTGAAAGTGTCTCCGGAGAATTCTTTCTCTCGCATACTCATGGCTTTCCCAAGACTTTGTCCACTCATCTCTGTGGATAAACAGGGGTGTTGATGCTCAGTGACCCCTCCAAGTAATCCACAGACCCACAAACCTACAAGTGTCCCCAGTGCAACTGCCTCTGTTCCAACCCTCTTACATGGTTAAGTTCATGTGTGCCAGAAAAAAAGGAGTTATAGTTTATAGTGGACATTGTTGTGGATTTTACAGGCCCTAGAATTCATTTCATGTTCAATCCTGGGGTGGAGGAGACTCTGCTTTGTAAGCACCAACCGCTAACATCGCACAGTACAAGAAATTGGATGTGTGCTCTACTATCAAAGAGCAGGGGACACTGCTCTGCTGTCACCTCAGACCTGATGCCTCCGAAACACCAGGGAGGAATAAGCAGACACATAATCTCATGTCATTCATATAATTTATCCTGTCATTTACAGTAAAATATTGTAGCAATAATCAAGATATGAAATCAACCCAAGTGTGCACCACAGAGGAGAGGGTAAAGAAGATGTGGTGCATATACACCATGGAATACTACCACAGAGGAGAGGGTGAAGACATGGTGCATATACACCATGAAATACTACCACAGAGGAGAGGGTGAAGACATGGTGCATATACACCATGGAATACTACCACAGAGGAGAGGGTGAAGACATGGTGCATATACACCATGGAATACTACCACAGAGGAGAGGGTGAAGACATGGTGCATATACACCATGGAATACTACCACAGAGGAGAGGGTGAAGACATGGTGCATATACACCATGGAATACTACCACAGAGAAGAGGGTAAAGAAGACGTGGTGCA
>PVHP010039822.1:0-16159 GCA_004024765.1 Zapus hudsonius | reverse complement strand
GAGGGCTGGACATCACCTCTGCCACAGCACTGCAAACAGCGGCAGGAAGGTGTGCCAAACACTGGCAAGGGGAAGCTGGCTTATAACCCCATAAGCCTGCCCCCAACAACACAGCTTCATCGAGGTTTTAAAACCCAAACTGCCATCAGCTGAGGATCGATCTATCAGAACACATTCAATTGTTTGTGGGGGACACCTGTATCAAACCATGACAATGTGTGTATACATATTATATATATATATACATATGGAGAGAGAGAGAGAGAGAGAGAACACCAGGGCCACATCTTGTGGGTCTGGTTTATGTGGGTCCTGGGGAATTGAACCCATGGCCTTAGGCACTGGAGGCAAGTGCCTTAACTGCTGAGCCATCTCTCCAGCCCTTTTTTCACTTTTTTTGAGGTAGGGTCTCATTCTAGCCCCAGGCTGACCCGGAACTCACTCTGTAGTCCCAGACTGACCTCAGGGATTAAATGGGTGTGCCACCCCCCCCCCCTTTGTCAGGTGTTTTGTCCCAGCAACAAGAAGGTAACTAATATATGGTCTGAGGCCTGATAGTAGTGTGGATTCCAAAATGGTCTCTCCCTTTTCCCCTCTATCTTTTGAAGTTTTTGGATATTACTTTCCATAGGTGGCGGCTATGGTAAACATTTTCTTATGAAAAATGCTGGGCAAAAATCATGGCTCGGTCATGCCAGGAAACATGCAGATTTCAAATGGACAGACAGCACAGATGATGAGGCTTACGTGTCCATGTCGGATGGTCAGAAGGTTAAGTCTGGGTACGTGTGTGATTCTGCCCTTATGTAGGGATAAGAAACAAGGAAAACAGTCTTGTCTGATCTCTTGCATCATCACTTGTGGCCCAGCTGACTTGTCAAAGGCATCCTGGCTGGTTCCAGCTCATTCTCTCCCATCCACACACACACACACACACACACACACACTCTCTCTCTCTCTCTCTCTCTCTCTCTCTCTCTCCTCATGTTGCTTTCTATTTTCCCAAAACATGGCTTCTGGATAGGAATCACATTGCACAATGGAGTCCTTTCTTTCCCCCTTCCTGTGTGGGAGCAACGTTGCTCTCTTCTCTGAAGTGTTTGCACTGCCACTCTGCCCTGTGGACTTCGTCAGAAGAGGAGAATCATGACAGGAGGATGGGTCAGACACTCCGGGGCACGCAGCCAGCCCTGTGGGGAGCAGGGATGGGCTGGGGTCCAAATGGCTCTTGCCTTGCTGTCCCCGGAGTTCTTCTTGCCGCTACAGATGCTGCACTGGAGTTCTGAACACCGTGACAGGAGCTGCTCACAACCGAAAGGCCTTTATTTATTTGTATTTATTTATTTTTGCTAAAACAAGGGAGCAAGGAGTGTGGCCTGGGTCCTGAGGGGAAATGGCTGCGGACATGCTCCTCTGAGGCGAGCTCAGCTGTGGCCCTTGAAGCTTTCCCAGGACACAGCACCGTCTTCCTGGCTCAGGCTGCAGGTCTCAGCAGGATCTTGAGGCCATGCCCACCGCTGAAAACTGCAGCTCCCTGGGAGGCAGCTCTTTCCTCATCATGGCCTCAGCCACCATGTCTGCTCATGAGTTAGGTCACATTTGGTGGCACAGATGCCAGGCTCGCAGCATCACATCGAATCCTTCAAAGGGCAGGTTTTAGCTCTACTCATTTGCCTTTTTTTTCTTTTGAGAAAAGGTCTCATGTAGCTCAGGTTGGCCTTAAATTCACTATGTAGCTGAGGTTGACCTTAAACTTCCAATCCTTCTGCCTCCACCTCACCTTCCAAATGCAGGAATTCTATGTGGGTGTCACCATAACTGGCTTTTATCTCCTTCTAAAACCAGGAAATGAACCTGGGCATTGTTGCTCATATCTGAAATCCCAGCACTCTGGAAACTGAGGCAAGAGAATTGTAAGTTTGAGGCCAGCCTTGTCTGGGAGTTCAAGGCCAGCGTGGGATACATAGTGAAACCCTATCTCAAAACAATAGCAACAACAAATGCATACATTGATCAAGAAAATCTTCAGTGCTTTCCAGCCTTGGTAGTACATACCTATAATCCCAGTGCTCAAGATGTCAAGAAAGGAGGCCACGAATCTGAAGCTAGCCTAAACTACGCAGTGAGACACTGTCTCCAACAAAGAACAATGATCAAAGAAAATCTTCAGGCTGGACGGGATTTGGGGAGCCCAGCTTCAAAAGATGAGATACTCTCAGGGACACAGGAAAACGGGTGGTCCCTTGGGGACAGTCCTTTCCCCTCCATGTGGCTATCAGAGTCTTGTCCCTCCATGGGATCTGCTTTGTTCTATGTATTGGGATCCTGTAGATGGGAACACGAAGCCAGTGAATGTGAGCTCCAAGCGGCCCAACTCTTACCAACTTCCTACCAGGTGGCCATGGAGTTGGAAGGTCAAGTGGCTGTGAGGTGGGGCTCATTCTTCCTCCACCTGGGGACTTTGTGCATCTCCCTTCTCTTGCGATCAGCTGTGAATTTTGTAGGTGGTGATGGAAGTCCCTGTGAGGCTAAGCGTATTTGCTCTAAAATACTTGTTTAGTGTGGGGTCCAGACTTTTCATTTCATGTTCAACTAGGATTGAATCTGAAGTTTTCAACATGCCAGGCTCCACCACTGAGCTGCATCCCCAGCCCTTTCTATACTGTTTATTTTGACTGGATCTTACTCAGTTGCCCAGGCTGGATTTGAGCTTGCTCTTCAGTCCATGAAGGCCATGGATTTATGATATTCCTGCCTCAGCCTCTTGAGTAGCTTGAATTACAAGTCTGGACCACCCGGACCAGCTTGGAACTCATTCTTGAATTTCCCTTAAGTGTGCTTAAGTGTTGTATTCAATAGAGATCAAGCATGCAAAGCCAAGCATGGTGGTACAGACCTTTAATCCCGGCACTCCGGAGGCAGAGGTAGGAGCATTGCTGTGAGTTCGAGGTCAGTTTAGGACCTCAGAGTGAGTGTTCGGTTAGCCTGGGCTCCAGCGAGACTCTACTTTGAACAAAACCAAAGAAATCAAACATGCCAGTATTTGGCCAGAGCCTAGACTTGAGAAGGGAGGTGGTGTTACAGAAAGAGATGACTAGACGATGTGAGGGCTGAATGCATAAAAGATCTTAGAGCAGGTTAGCTTCTCCATAGCAGCTTAGGAGAGGAAGAGGCCACCTGGTGGAAGTGGAAGTCATGCGTCTTCCCCTTCCCTTAAGCCTTCCGATCATCCCTCCATGTCCTCATTCACCCATTCACTCAGCTTGTCATTTATCATAGCTATTTTGATTCTGTTATGTGCTAGGGGCTACACCAGGTCCTTTCACCATTTTTTGTTTTGTTTAATTATAGTAACTCTGGGAGATAGGCTCTACTATCTCAAATGTGCAGATAAGGAGGCTGACTTCAGGCCACACACTTCTCCTTTCCCCCTTTCTAGTCTGTCTCATCCTCCTTCTAGGGAGCATCTCCTTCTCCTCTACCTCATCCTCCTGCAAGGAAAATCCACCTTCAACAACCTTCTTGCCTCCATTTGCTTCTCTCTAATCTGTCCAATCACTGTTGCCAGATTTACCCAAGACATAGACCTGGGAAAGCTATGTTTCTGCTCATAAACCCAAAGACATAGACTGGAGGCCAAGTCCTACCCTCAAATTCAGTTGTCAAAATGCTACTTGACTTCCTTTAACTTTGATTTTAGTTAAATTAGGAGGCCTACTGCTCCCTAAACACCTCTATGTAGCGGCGGAGCTGGGGATTAGAATTTAGATAACAACCAGCAAATTCTAATGTACCTCAGAATTTAAGGAGCACCTGAATTCTTGTCTATAAAGTTAAAGAATTAAAATTATAGACCACCAGAGGATAAGATATAGTGGGAGACTTTATTTAAAAGAAAATGGGAAGTTACAGAGATTTCCAGCCACCAGTGTGGAGAGAACACGTGGGAGAGGGTTTAACAAAATCTATGCTGTTCAGCTCAACAAGCAGGAAAAGAAAAGATCATGAGAAGGAAAGGTTCATGTAGGAGAGAAATCCAGCTCCTTACCACTGGCTGTGATGAGGGGCCCTTACCTATGTCCTTTTGCTAGACCATGTGAGGGGAGAAGAGACAATTATCTGTTCAGTCAGTATTATCCTGCCCCAGGTGAGCAGAGACAGGTGGTTGGTCCATACCTGACCAATCAGTTTTAGCACCTAGGTTTGAACTCTAGTTCGACACCTCCCACTCAAGGGGAGGGGGCCTATGGAACTTGCCTGAAGGAGTTAACTGTCACATCTAGATGTTTTCTTTGCTCATTCATTGAAAATTCCCATGGGGCTCACACCTCTAAACCCAGCACCCAGCAGACTGAAGTAGGAGGATCCTCATACTCACAAGGCCAGTCTGGGCTACAGTGAATTCCTGCTTATCCTCAAAATGATACAGGATTTGGAGTTCCTCTACCAATGAACCAATATGGCATCGATGTGCCAATATGATATAGAGATTTGGGGGTGTCTCTGAATTCTTGTCTTATGAATCCAAACAATTAAAATCCACAAACCAGAGGGTAAGGTTTAGAAAGATTTTATTAGAGTGTATATAGAACTTGAAGTGCTTAAGAGAAGAGAAGAGGAGTGTGTACAGACAGCTCTGCTGTAAAACAAGAGTGGGGGGGAAGCCCACCTGGAGATCCAGTGGGGCCTTTCATAGGTTCTGAATGGGGCGTGAGCTAACCAGCTGTAACACCAGGTTGAGGTTTAATGCTTCCAGGAATTTAATTCTAGGAAAGAACTCATTCCTGTGTGTGGGGGTGGAGGGAACTGGAGGTTGAGTTTAAGGAGAAACAGGTCTAGGGAATTTCTTTAGGTAGCAAAAGACAAGGAGAAGCCAGATTCTTTCCTGACCTCCAGCAAAGTGAAGGCTACAAGGGTGGACTCAAGGGCTGTCCGCAGTCAGCCACAGGCCGCTGGGATGAATCTTCAAACCAGGCACAATTTGGGGGATGAAAGTATTTTTTGAAACTACAGATTGAGGGGAAGTTCCGTAACAGCGAAAGAGGCTGGCCCTCTTTCACAGGTCCTAGCAGAGAGTAAAACCCATCACCAATACCACACACAGAGCAGAAAACAGGCAGGAAGGACCAAGGAGAGAAATTCTTCCCCTTTTATATAGCCTTAGGGTGGGGTCTTACAACCCTATCCCAGACTTACTGGCTTCCTGAGTCTCTGAAATTTCCTTCCTGCACGGCCCACACAGGAAAGGATATGTGCTTGTAGCTTCTTTGAGTCTTTACATCCTGCCCTTTGTTGAGAGGCTGCCTTCCTGTAAACATCCTCAGAGACCTACCCAAGATAATTAAAAAGATCAAGTTGACAACAAAACTTAACCATCACAAGGGCATTCCTTAATTTTTGGGGTTGGGGGTTGGGGGAGGGGTTGGGGTTGGGGGAGGGATGGAGGCTATTTAACCCTAAAAACTAGCAACCTCAAAAATTTATCTGCCTCATTTAAATTGGCCTACAGCTGGGTGTGATGGATTACACCAGTAACACCAGCACTCAGGAGGAGTGCTATGAGTTTGAGGCCAGCCTGGGCTACAGAGTGAGACCCAAAAACACAGCAAATAAAGCAAAACCCGGCTCCCTGCACAGCACAGGCATGTTAAGTGTGATTTCCATCCAGGGGAGCCTCCTCCTTCCTTCTTCCTTCAGGAAGGGTGCAGATGAGCTGGCACCTCCTGGGGCATAGGATAGTAAGTGCAGACCAGCCTCTGGCAACTGGGATGGCAGTGAGAGGCAGGAAGGGCCCCGTTGGTTCTTGGGTGTATACTCTAGAAGTCCGCAATCTCTCTGTGAACGCTGAAAGTCCCCAGTACCAGCCAGGATTGGGTGTTTTGACTCATGTCCTACAATGGCACCGATGGGCTTGCTATTACCAGGAAGTGCCTGCAGCTGGCATCCTCCAGGGTTCCAGTTCCTTCCTCTTTTACAGTTGACCCAAACCCCAGCACGAGGCTACCCATCTCTGACTCCTAAACTCAACTTGATCCCTTAGGTGCTGATTTGGATGCAAGGTTGCTTCTGGTTCTGTTTTCTTTAAGCAGCAGAAAAGGCTCTTCATTGTTCTTAAGAAAGGGGGGATATAGAAGAATGTGTCTACTCCTCCCTCCGTTCTTATTTTGACACTCGCTGGTGGGGATGTGGAGGCGGGAACACATTAATTTGAGAGGTAATTAGTGGGGAAAATAGAACCATCCAGATGGGATAAGTACCCTGGTAAGAAGAGAAAGGGAATCTTGTTTTGTTAAAAAAATTTTTTATCCCAGCACTCAGGAGGCAGAGGTAGGAAGATCACCATGAGTTCGAGGCCACCCTGAGACTACATAGTGAATTCCAGATCAGCCTGTGCTAGAGCGAGACCTCACTTTGAACTACCCCCCAAAAGTATTTAATTAATTAACTTATTTATTTATTTGCAAGCAGAGACAAAGAAAATGTTTGCACCAGGATCACCAGCTGCTGTAAATGGACTCCAGATGCATGTACCAGTTTGTGCATTGTCTTTATGTGGGTACTTGGGAATTGAACATGGGTCATTAGGCTTTGCAGGCAAGTGTCATAACCACTGAGCAACCTCTACAGCCCAGGATGCTTTGCAGACACAACCAGAACTGTGAGCCAAGAAGTGGACCCATCCCAGACACCATCTTTTTTGGCACCTGCACTTTGCATCTGGGAGGAGTAAATGTTTATTATTTAGATCACTGAGTCTGTGGTAATTTGTCACAGCAGCTCAAATGCATGAAAACAAATGGAAAAGTAAAGACCGCTAGTTAGAAACACCCCAGTGGGTTATCATCTGTTTTGCACAATTCATCCCATAAATTAGAGCTGAGATGCCACAGATGAAGCGTCACCATGCTCAGCTTCTACAGGAGGAAGTTCAAGGACAGCTAGGCAAAACAGTGAAAGGAGGAGACTTGACAGGAGGACCAGGGACAGGTTTTGGGTGGAGGGGATGGGGGCAGGGGATGTGAGTGCACAGAGGTCAGGGGTGGCTTCAGGCTTAGATGTAGGAGGATAAACAGTTACGTGTGCCTTACTTGGATTGCATGTCCCCCAATAGATTCAAAAGTGTAAAAGTTTTTTTCCAGCTGCCTAGCTGGATGAGTTGTCATGGGCTGGAACTGTATCTCAGGGCAGAGTGCTTGTCCAGCATTCACAAAGCCTTGGTTTGAGCTCCTGAACCACCACAAAGCAAGCAAACAAGTAGAGAGTTTCATCTTGGTGAAGTCTGGGCTTCTCCTAGTTTGCCACAAGACCTGTCTTTAC
This sequence comes from Zapus hudsonius, assembly GCA_004024765.1. Lineage (NCBI taxonomy): Eukaryota > Metazoa > Chordata > Mammalia > Rodentia > Dipodidae > Zapus > Zapus hudsonius. The sequence goes on along the minus strand of PVHP010039822.1, from coordinate 8,842 downwards.
CATCTGTGACATAGAGCTCTCTGTAACTTAAACTGAGTTTAAGGTGACTGGGTGCCTAAAAGTTAAAGCAAAGACTGTCCTTGAACCTGACCTTGTGGTCTTCACTTAGCTGGAGGACAGAGAAGACTATATCTTCTCCTAATCTCTTGCTGCCTAAAGAAGTTCCCTAGATCTTACTTATTAATATTTTTCTTAAATTCAACGGGAGTCTCTCCCTAGAAAGGAGTTCTCCTTTCCTAGCATTAAGATTCCTAGAAGGGGGCTGGAGAGATGGCTCAGAGGTTAAGGCACTTGCCTCCAGTGCCTAAGGCCCCGGGTTCAATTCCCCAGGACCCACATATGCAAGACCCACAAAGTGGTGGCTCTGGTGTGCGCGCTCTCTCTCTCTTTCTCTCTCTCTCTCTCAATCTCTGTATCTCTGCTTGAAGAATGAATAAATAAAATACTTTTAAAAAAAAGATTCCTAGAAGGATTAAACCTCAACCTGGAGATGTGACGGATTAGCTCAGCCATCATTCATTACCTATAAAAGACCCCAATCTGGGTCTCTAGGTGGGCTTTTCCCTGTCCTGCCTTCTCAAGGGCAGGAGCACTATGTACTTGGGACTACGCAAACCCTCCCTTGCCTCCTTGGGCAAGAGCTATGTCATCCTTCTTTCCTTTCCTTCCCGTCCTTCCCTTCTTTCTTTCTTTTCTTTCTTCCCCCCTTTCTTCCTTCTCTCCTTCCTTCCTATAAACTCCCCTTCTCTTAAAGGTCTAAGCTATACTAAAATCTCTCTGAACCTTTTCCTCTAGTTATTGGATTTCATTCTTCGAATTCATAAGACAATCATACAGAGACACCCAAAAATTATTGGTGCATTCATGTATCATATTGGTGCATTAGCAGAGGAAACCCAATTCCTGTATCAAGGGGACCCATTCTAACTCTCATGGTCAGAGTTACAGCTGGCCAAGGCTCACGACAGCATGGTTCAAGAATTCCCCGTTCATGGGTGGGAAGACTAACCTCGGTCCTCTATCTAGTAGCTTTCACTTGTCCGTAGCACCAGTAGGCTCAGTGGGGCTAGGGAGGGAAGGAGTGCCTGGGACCAACACTGTGCTGTCCACTATCCCCAGGAACGAAACTGAGACCTTTGTCAACCTGTCATGCCAACTGCCTATGTAGCAATTTTGAATACCAATAATGTCTTCCCAGATTTCTTTCTTTCCTCCTAAAACACTCAAACCATTTCCTTCCTTCCCGAGGCTCCTCATGGACCACTGGCAGAGGCCACATAGTAGGCATGCAATAAATATTTGCTGAGTGCCTGAAAGGGTGGTAATCCAGCACCACCCCCTCCCTTTAGCTCCCTGCCCCCCAGGAAGAAATAAAAGATGTCCATTTGTGGCTCAGCCACATTCAGTCAAACATCCATATTGCTGCCAAGTCCTGCCATCTGCCACCTCCGAGGTGCAGGTGCTGGGCAGCCTCGGCGCCCACAAAGCCCGGCTGTGGGCACAAAGGCCCGATGTGCACTGATAATTGCTGAACGCACAGCCTGCCTGACCAGCCAGGCTGATGCAAGTTTGCTGGGTTGCTGAGATTTGCATACAGATGGCCAGTCCCTGTGCAGGGCGCTGTGGTGCTCCTGGTAGGCTGGCCTGCAGCCCCTTTAGAAGTGAGGCCCAGCCCAAGAGGCTTCATTCTGCCTGTCCTGAATAGTCAGTCATTCAAGAGGTTGCTTTGAAATTTGAAGAGAGAGAGAGAGAGAGACAGAGCGCTTGAGACTGAGCAGAGATGGAAAGACTGAGACAGGGAGATTTGTTGTTTTGAGGCAGGGTCTTGGTCCATAGTCCCAGCTGGCCTGGAACTCACAGCAATACTCTTGCCTCAGCCTACCAAGTACTGGGATTTCAGGTGTGAGCATCACTTCCTCCTGAGACAGGGAAATTGAGAGAACGAGAGAGAGAGAGAGAGAGCCAGAGAAAGAGAAGAGACCTGAGAGGAAGAAAATGAAGCCAAAACCAAAACAGGACAATGAAGGATGGAAGGGAGGGATGGAGGGGGGAGAGGAAGAGAAAGAAGAAGGGAGAAAGGAAAGAAAGAAGATAGGAAAGAAGGAAAGAGATCTTCCCTGTGTGAGGCTGGAAGTGCTGGGAAGAGAGAGCCTGCCCCAGGCTCTTGCTGCCCCTCCCCATCATCAGTACCTAGGTCTTTCCGAGCCTGAGATGCACCATGATGAGAGACAGGTGGAGGAGCAGACACCTCTGTTACTTTGTAGTGTCAAAATCAACTTAAAACTGTTTTGGAATGAACACAAAGAAACCCCAGGCATAAAAGGCATTAAAAAAAAAATCACTGTAATAAAAAGACACATCACAATGTCTGAGCTCGAAGAACTGTCTCTCCCTGCACCCTGGAGCCCTAATCTATCCATGGGCACAGGGCTTTCACTCTTTCTCTTTCACTGGGTTTACTGCTGTTGGGTGGATGGGTGGGTGGGTGAGCCGCCTGACTCTGGGCCCTGCCAGGGCTCTGGACATCTGACACATGGGACCCAGGGCAGGTGCTGCTCGCTCTCTGTTTAACAACCCTCTGAGGCTTTCACTCCATGTTTACTAATACCCCTGGCCCTCAGCCCTCCCATCAGCTCCCCTGCCACAGGCTTCAGTGAATGACCCACAGGGCTAGCAAAAAAAGACCTTATTGAAGGAGTGTGGCCTCCCTTGTCCAAACTAAATGAAAGGGAAATAGAATAGCAACAGAATGGCAATTTTTCTCGTTCCCAACTGCACATTGGAAATGTGCTTCTTGTCCTGTGGCCCCTCTGCGGGACAGTATGTGAGTCAGTAGGCGCCAAGATCTCACACTCTGATGCCCTTCTAGAGCGTAACCCCTCATCACTCTGTGGGACCTAGTTCTTCCACCTCTAACTCCCTACCTGTCTCCTCCCACTGCAGCCAGTACAGGAACCCAATTCCAGTTCAGCTCTCCCTTCCTTAAATCAACCCAGTGATCAGTGGCTGTCATCTGAAGGATAAAGACCGAGCTCATTAGGTTGGCATGGAAACCCTCAGTGGTCCCGCTCCTTCACCTGCAATAGCCCTGGCCTCTTGCCCCGCACTGCACCTGCACCTCACAGCCAGGACAGGAGCTGCTTCCGGGCAGCCGGCTCTCTCCTTAGCTTCACTCCTTGGTGCGACCCTCTCCTGTCCCAACTAGCAAGATGAGGCTTCTTCCTTTCTCCCACCCCATCTTCCTTCCTCCCTCCTTCCCTCCCTTCCACCCTCTCTCTCCTTCCTCCCTCCCTCCCCTTCCTTTCTTCCTTCTTTCCTTCCTCTCTTCCTTCCTTCCTTCCCTTCCTCTCTTTCTTCCTTCCTTCCTTTCTACCTTCCTTCTTCCCTCTCCTCTTCTCCCTCCCTCCCTCCCTCCCTCCTTCCTTCCTTCCTTCCTTCCTTCCTTCCTTCCTTCCTTCCCCCTTCTTCCTTCCCTCCTTCCTTCTTCCTTCCCTCTCCTTCCTTCCTTCCCTCCCCTTCCTTCCTTCCATCCAAACTCTTCTTTGGTACCAACTATAAAGCATGCTCACAGGTACTGAAAGTAAAGAGATGGAGAGAGTCATACTTATAACTTCCTCCTTCGATTGCCCCTGGGGGGGGAAACAAAAGGGTCCTTGCTCTAACATATCATCATGTGGTGCTCACTGCAAGAAGACCCTCATCCCTCATCAGATGCCAGTCAGACACTGGAACCATGCTCTCCAACTTCCCAATCTCCAGCTCTGTGGGCCAAGGGAACTTCCACACTGTATAAATTAGAGTGCAGACTAAGATTGTCCCATCACCTCTTCCCTCCATCTTAGGCCAGAGGCTACCCGAGTGGGCTGTGAGCCAGGGACAATAACAGTCAGGGGAGAGGTGAGCCTGCTGTTCAGTGGCACACAGACCTGAGCTGCATGGAAAATAGGGGCTCCTTAAGCATTCCTTTCCCCTCTCACAAATGGGGAATTCTTGAGCTACCCAAAGATGGATGGAAGAGAAACAAGAAGATGGGAGAGGAAAGGGCTTTCCAAATGGTGCAGAGAAAATTCCAGTGGGGGGATTTTGTTATAAATGAGCAAATTGCCATTCGGGTCTACAACCTCCCACTCAAAGTGTGGTCCATGGACCAGGGCACCAGATCAGCTGAGAAAGATCGCTGGGACCCAGAGCCAGTTTCTATCCGGGTCTAATAAACGGCACTGAATCCCGCTTGAACAAAATACCTCCCTCTATTGTGTGCACTTAAATAAGCTCAGGAAGCACCATTCTAAGGCCTTGAAAAACAAGGAATAAAGTTTGGTAACAGTGGTTCAAAAGACAGGGGCGCAATGCCCAGGAGGTGAAAGGGAGTGAACCACGAGGCCCATCTTCAACATTTGGGGTGTAACTCTGTCGGTAGAGTGCCTGCCTAGCATGCACAAGACCCTGGGTTTGATCCCCGACACCACATAAAACCCAGTTTAATGGCATATGTCTGTAATCCTTGGGATGTAGAAGGGTATGAGGATCAAAAGTTCAAGGTCATCCTTGGCTACATAGGAGTCTAGGTCAGCACAGGCTACATGAGACTCTCTTGAAAACAAAACACAATCATATACAGTGAAAGGGATAGAAGAGTTACAGGATGCTCTGTCTTCACTCAGACTGCCCTGAAATCTAGGAGTTCAGGGATATCAGCTGCTGTCTGGGGAGCAGCGGCTTTGTCAGAATGTGGGTGATTGGGCACCTAGAGGTCACATCATTTCTGGGACAAGCCTTTCAGGTGTGGTGCAAGAAAATCTGGGCCAGCTGCCCTGGTACTGCGAAATCCTTTGCAAGATCTCCTTAACTCAATCAGCATCACAAAGGCTTCTGAAGAGAGGATAGCATTTAGGAAGTCTTCTTTATCAACTAGTTAATCATTGGGTCAACTTGCACTTATTAACTATGTGGAAAGGCGCAATGACATTTTTACTGTTGGGAAACAAATCGGGTGGATCTGTTGTCTGCCTGTGCAGTTTCTCTTTTTTGCCTTTTGTGGTAAGGTAGGGTTCTGTCTGTCTAGAAATCTTTCTTCCACATTCTTTTTGAAATCCACTACCTGATGCGAGGCTTGGCCTGTAAGGGGCAGCTCAGATGCCATCTTCTCAGTGGAACCCTGATCTCTGTCCATAGGGTTTGGGTTATGGATACACATCCACGGGGCTGGGGATATGGCTCTGTGGTGGATTCTCACCATGCGAAACAAACACCGACTAAAAATGTAAACGTGGAGGGCGTGGGCTGGAAAAGAAAAGCTGTTTAGCTCTCAGGACTGGGGAGATGGCTCCATCAGTAAGAACTTGGCATGGCAGTGCTAGGGCCTGAGTTGGGGTCCCCAGCACTCATGTCCATGCCTGGTGAGGAGGGCAGCCCACCTGTAATCCCAGCATTGGGGAGGCCGAGGCAGGGGATCTCAAGCGCTGAATCAGCAAGTTCTGAGTTCAAGTGAGAGACTCTGTTTCAATAAATAAAGAAGAAGTGACCAAGGAAGATACCTGACAACTTCTGGCCTCCACCCGAACAGGCATACATGTCCATACGCACCCCCAACACGTTCCCACACACGTATGAACATACATTCATGCCGGGCGTGGTGGGGCACGCCTTTAGTCCCAGCACTCGGGAGGCAGAGGTAGGAGGATTGCTGTGAGTTTGAGGCCATCCTGAGACTACATAGTGAATTGCAGGTCAGCCTGGGCTAGAGCAAGACCCTACCTCGAAAAACCAAAACAAAAAAGACCAAAAAAAAAACCAAACATACATTCATGGGTGCCCACCACACACACATACACTCAAAGCATAATTAAAGCTACCTCTCATTCTCCTAAAAAGTCTTTGTGTGATGGGAACAGTGTTGAGCATTCTAGGCAGAACCTCCCAAGCAGCTGGTGTTTAACAGCCATTGATTTATGTCATCTTCACAAGGACCTTTGTAGGCTGGGATCACTGTCCTTACTTTGCACACAGAAAACTGACTCAGTAGAGCTGGAATTTATGCCCAGTCTTCTGGGCTCTGCTTCTTCTGTTCCATGCAGGCTCTTGGAGGGGGGAAGGTGGGTGCCAGACAGGAGGACAGGGTGAGAAACCCCTTGACCATAAAGTGGGAACCCCCTGGGAGGAAGCACCAGATTCCCAGATGCTTCTGGAAATCCAGCTTGGGAGGGGGTGCATATGGTGATTTCTAATGTGGGCCACCAGGCTCTTGCCCATCTCCATAGATTATGGATTTTTCTAGAGTAGAAATGAAGATTTGACAACTCCAAACATCTGGAAGGTCTTTTCCAGCTGTAATGACAGGAAAAAAAAAAATCTCCTTTTTAAAAACTGAATTCTCTTCTTTTTTAAGTGGATGTATTTAGCCATTGTGATTGGTTAGAAGCCAGAGATAGTTAGGTGTCTTCTGGTTGAAATAGAAACAGCCTGTTAGCTGTGGACTGGATCCAAGCCTCTGAACAGCCCCCAAAGAGATCTCCATATAAATGGATCCTGCAGGACCTCCCTTTGAATGCTTCCTTGGTCTTGGGGGTCTGACATGGAGCCAATTTGAGGGTGTTCCAAGAGTTCCCCAGAGGGCTTCCTTCCCCAGATCTTTTCTAAGTAAGCCTGGAGCTCCACCATCTTCTCTTGCTTTGAGAGGAATTTGGAGACCTGGATTTTCAGGTCCCTGATGTGTTGCATATGCCCCCTGGCACTCCAAAGAGCTCAGACCTGGCTGGTGCGTCTCTTAGTTTAGACAGCGGCCAGGACTATCAATGGAACCTTCAACTCTAAACTCTACACGAAGCATTACATATGTGCTTAATTCCTAAGTACTCAGATGGACGAAGGATTTCTTAGGATCGGCAGTTCCTAGTGAAACCTTTGAATGAATGACATTTATGCTCTTGAATGTGTATGAATTTCTATTAACTCGCCAGTGATATTTCAAGTTTTCTTAATGCAGATGTTGACACTGGGGGTGAGCATGATGTGTTTGTTAGAACAGTAGCAAAAATCCAAACACACAAATAACCCTCCTCCCCCCAAAACCCTAACAATAACAACAGGGCTGGAGACCTGGGTTTGATTCCCCAGTACCCATCTAAGCCAGATACCCAAGGTGGCGCATGCGTCTGGAGTTAGTTTGCATTGGCTGGTGTGCCCATTCTCTCTCTGTATATCTGCCTCTTTCTCTCTATACTCAAAAAGAAAGAAGAGAGAGAGAGAGAGAGAGAGAGAGAGAGAGAGAGAGAGAGAGAGAGAGAGAGGGAGGCCATGTGGTCCAACAGTAACAGCAAAGTAAAAACAAGGAAATGAAGACACCTCAGCAGAGGAGAGGTTCAGATGGCCTCCACAGAGGCTCTTTTGAATGGAGCTGTTTTCCCAGCAGGATGACTTCAGATAAATCACTAGGTCTCCTTAAACCTGCTTCTGCATCATTATTAGTTATGTAAGCCCTTTACTCAAATGAAATAATAGGAAAAAAATAGCTCACAAGCTATGTTTTCTTTTAATCTATTTTTTCAGAAGCTAGCAAACCGGTTTTTTAAAAATTCTAAATGAGCTCATCCTGAGTTGAAGGCACGTTTCATGGTTCTATTCACTTTGTGTTTATTTTATTTGTTTGCAGTGCTGGGGATTGAACCCAGGGACTTGCACTCTACCACTGCAGGTCCTTAGAACCCTGGGATCTGGTGGAAGAACACTTCTTCCAACCCCAAAGCTCCCTGCTCTTGTTTACTTTGCTCACCAGCTAGTGAAGAGATCTCACTTTATTCCTCCAAGGTCACCACATATCGTACGACCTTGGGCAGCTCTCCTCTTTCTCCTCATCTTTGTGAAGTGGGCATTATGGAGCCTCAGGTTGTAGCTTTTCTTTATTGTTCCCATCTAAGTCTTCTATCTCAAGTTCACCAGAGGACTGTTTTAGAAGGAACGTGCTTAGTTTGAAAATCCAAAATCTCCCCTCAAGATGGAATTGATTTTTTCCTTCCCCGGAGTGAGTAAAACCTTTTCTTTAAACATGGCTAGTGCAGGCATCAGACTGTGTTGCGGTTTTCTTGAGAAGGGGACATGTCTCCGGAGCCGTTCTTCCTCTTGAAGTCCCTGGGACAAGTGTTCCGGGGACACTTGCTGAACTGAGCAAGCAAGGACATAGGGCAGAGTCTTGATGGTCTGGTCCACATCGTTAAAGTGGCCATTGAAGAAAGCCGAGGGGCCTGAGGAACTGGCTCAGCTGGGCAAGAATGATGGCCTGAATTCAACCTCCAGCACCCAAGTAAACTCTGGATGTGGCCACCCATACCTGTAGCCCCAGTCCTCTGTGGGGGAGGAGGGAGAAGAATGGCTGTGGCCTACTGGTCAACCACTCTGATCCAAAATGGCAGCTCCACGTTCAAGGAGAGACTCAAGGAAACAACATGGAATGAAAAATTAATAAAGGATGACACCCAACACTCTTCTCTGACCTCTGCACACACACACACACACAAACACACACACACCCCTTATAGTACACACACACACCATAGCACACACACACCCCATAGCACATACACACACACCACACACCATAGCACACACACACCCCATAGCACATACACACACACCACACACCATAGCACACATACACACCATAGCACACACACACACACACCATAGCACATACATACCATAGTGCACACACATACCCCATAGCATGTACACACACACTACACTACACATACTAAGCACACACACACCATAGTACACACACATACCATAGCACACACACAGCATAGCACACACACAGCATAGCACACACACACCATAGTACACACAC
>PVHP010039821.1:0-16133 GCA_004024765.1 Zapus hudsonius | reverse complement strand
GGATACCTTGAAGGAAAGCTCCTTGCATGATTCTATCATTGTGTCACCACTACAGAGCATGAGTAACCAGAGCAAGATGGTGTGGTGTACCAAATCCCCAGGCTAGATGGTACACACCACTGTATACCCAGTTCATAGCTGACCAAGAAATTAGATTATGCATGATTGTATCTATCATGAAATAAACACAATAAAAATTTCATGCTATTCCTGGTCAATGCTGATTTTTATTTTGTTTTTAAATAATTTATTTGCCAAGTGTGGGTTCTTTTGTGTGTGTGTGTGTGTGTGTGTGTGTGTGTGTGTGTGTGCGCGCGCGCGCCCTTGACACTGTAAATAAATGCCAGACAGTTACATGGATGGTTGGGGAATTGAACCAGGACTGGCAGACTTTGCAAGGAAGCGTCTCCAACTGCCCGGTCATCTCTCCAGCCCCTCAATGCTGATTATTCAAATTAAGAAGCTATATGTACTGCCTCCCAATGAAAGCTAGGAGCACTAAAGAAAAAAATTAAAAATGAAAAGAATTCTTTAAATTGAGGGAAATAACTAAACCAAGAAATGGGACATTTATAAAATCTATACCTGCCCTCCCCCAAAAACAAGACTTAAATCAACTGAATTAATCAGTCCTGATACTTGGAATATCCAGTGCTTTTTGTCTACCTAGAATTCTCCCCTAGATGGTATTGTTAAAAAAAAGAGAGAAACAGGAAAAAAATTATGAAATAAAGTAGCCTGGTTTGGAGCAGCTCTGAGAAGGAAAGCAAGCATCCCAGATCACGGTCTACTCAGTGTTCCTGGAGGCAAAGGGGTTTCCTAATTCCATGGAGGAACGAACCAAATGAGACCCAGAAAACACAAGCCCTGGCTGAGGCAGGCAGGCAGGCAGGCAGGCCTTTAGTAAGTTCACTGAGACCCAGAGAGATGCCCGAGAGGTGCACATAAAACTCAAAACAGGGTGGCCTGAGAGGAGGATTTATTAAAATGCCCATCTCGATGCTGGCCCAGAAATTGACCTGGAAAGGACACCTGGAAACTGATATTCTCTGGAAATGGACCTTTGATGCTCTTGGTTTGTGGATTTGAAATCACTGGGTATCCAAACCAATGGAAAAATGATACAGATAAGAATTCAGGGGGAGCCGTCACAAGACTCACCCACCTATACGATGAATCTAATTACTGACAATAAATATGTTTTTAAAAAGAAAATTTTAGCTTGGGTACCTTAAAAAAATACTAAAAAGGCCCAGAAAGATGGAGCTGGTAATTAGAAACCGCTTTGGAAGTGGTTAACTCCAGCTGGATCCCCCACACGTCAGCTCATTTCACTGTGTGCCAAAACCAATTCGATTTATGAAGCTCCCTCAAGCCAGGCTCTCTCTCACTTCAGAGTGTAAATGCTTCAGCCAGGCGTGATGGGACATGCCTGCTGCCTTCGCACCCAGAAGGCTGCAGCAGGAGAGACCCTGGCCTCAAGTAACAAATGCCTGGACAAGTTCACATGTGCCCAGGAAGGGACAGCCAGTGTCCCTGGTTATCACAAGCTGCAGATGAAAAATTATAAAGAGATGCTGAGGTATGCTTAAATTTTGTTAATAAGTTTGATCTAAAATTCACTGATTGCCGGGAGTGGTGGCGCTCGCCTTTAATTCCCAGCGCTGGGGAGGCAGAGGTAGGAGGATCACCATGAGTTCAAGGCCACTCTGAGACTACAGAGTGAATTCCAGGTCAGCCTGGGCTAGAGCGAGACCCTACCTCAAAAAACCAAAAAAATAATAATTTAAATTTATGCCTATATGTGGATAGTGGCTACCATTAAAATTAAAGCTATATAATTATGTTTTAAAGGTAGAAAGCCAGGCGTGGTGGCACGCGCCTTTAATCCCAGCACTCGGGAGGCAGAGGTAGGAGGATCACCATGAGTTCCAGGCCACCCTGAGACTACAGAGTGAATTCCAGGTCAGCCTGGGCTAGAGCGAGACCCTACTTCAAAAAAAAGAAAAAGAAAAAGAAAATTCACCGATTGACAATACACAATTCAGTAGTTTCAGTCTATGTACAGAGTCACGTGACTCTAGTCACTTTTAGAGTGTTTTCACCCCATTAACCCCCATTCCCATTAGTAACCACTTCCTGTGCTTTGCCCCCCTCCCCACCTCGCTCTCAGCCATCAGGAATCCACCCTGATCGAGGTATTGCATTAAGTGCCCTGGTCTTGTGTGTCCGGCTTCTGTCACTTTGCTTTCAAGATATGTCCACATCACAGTATATACCCGAACTTTATTCCTTTTAATTGCTGGAAAAATGTATATTTCAACCATATTCAGAAAGCAAGAACCCTGAGAAAAGCCTTCAGTTATCTACTTGTCAGACAAAAACAAAACAAAAACATATACTGGAAGCCAGATTTAAACCAAATGACTGATCTTCTTGGATAGGACTTGGCATTGCCCAGTATACTCTCTTGGCTACTTTTATTTGTATGTATGAAGGGATTCCAGCCAGAAATATATGTTTATGTTGACAAAATACATCCACTAATTCTAGGCAAAAGGACAACACTTTATGAGGTGGCTTCAGAACCAAATGACAATTTCTTTTTATACTGTGAGTGCATGTGTGTGTGCATGCGTGTGCGCTCATTGTGTATGTCTATGGGTGCACACATGCACCAAGCACACGTGGAGGTCTGAGGACAACCTCCGCATGTTTCTCCTCCGCTTCCACCTTGTTGGAGACATGGCGCCTCTTTTGTTCTGGGAGCTGCATGTGCTGGTCTGCCACCTTCTGGATCCTCCCGGGTCTGCCTCCCATTGCCAGAGGTGTGTCAGGATCACAGATGCAGGTACCACTTTGTGTTTGGCTTTCTGTGGGTGCTGGGTAATTGAACTTGGGCCAGCAGGCTTTGTCAGCAAGTGCTTCTAACTGCTGAGCCATCTGTCCAATCTCCAATGACAATTTCTACAACTCCCATACCCCACTGTCACAAGGAACTTCTGACAACATAAGCCTGAATAACAGTCCTCAAAGCCAAAATAAAAACACCCTGGGCTTAAACACCAGTAGGTAGGACTAATGGCTTCTTGGAGGCTCAGTGACTTCAAAACTGACATCCTAAAACAAGCACCAAAAGGGCAGTGACTTTGTTCTTGTTCACTGAAGAATCCCCAGGTTCAAGGCCAGTGCACTAAACATACAAGTTTTAATGTTGTCAGTTGTTATATATTACACGCTTAGGTTGTCATTAGCTATTATGAATAACTTTAAAAAAATCACTTTCCAAACTGAGCATGTTATTTCATAAGAATCATGAAGAACAGAATCTAGGGAAATTAAATAATCTATAGTCGCATACTGATGAAAAAAAAACAGCTAATGCTTAGCACATTTCCTTCTAGCTGCTTCTGTGCATTATCAGATATGTCAAGCTGCACACTATACACTTATCATATACATATGTATTTGTGGGTATGTATATAATATGTACATATGCTTAGACACAGAGGAAGACCAACCTTGAATCACCCTCCATCATTAATATAATTCGTGTGTTCCATGAAATTATTAAAAGGCATATTTTTCTACTTCCTTTATTTTCAAAAATATATATTTTCAAGCAGAGAGAAACAGAGTAGTTGCACCGGGGTCCCTGTTTGTTCAAATGAACTCCAGATGCATGCGCCCCTGTTGCACGTGTGGTTTTACGTGGGGAATCGAATTCAGGTGCTTAGGTTTTGCAGGCAAGTACCTTGACCACTGAGCCATCTATCCAGCCCCCTTCCTTTACATTCTTTAAAGGCATATGTGTTGCAGTCATTTTCACATGGGATTTGTGATATTTATCATGTGCACCAAAGAAAAGTACCCGCTTACAAACAGATGAATACAAGCCTTTCTAAACTTTACCTTGTGTCCATCAGAACTCCTGGGAACGAGCCTTTGCACAGTTTGAGGTGATGCTCACACGCTCACTCGGTGCAAGATGCTTTTTATGGCTCCCATTTACTCCTCACCATAAACCAAGGTGACCTTGACAAGATGCACATTAGGAACCCTACCTTCCATCTCCAGCCCGGTTCCCCAGGGTGCACACCCTCTGCTGGGCCTCTCCCACCACTTCCTTCCTGAAGTCACAGGGTGCCAGGAGCAGCCCTGGCTGGAGGCTACCGCCTGGGCTCTGTCCCAGACAAGGCTTTGCAGGCTCCAAGGAATCCTCTCATTATTCAAAGCCGACAGCTCCACTGTGAGCACAGAGCTCTCCACCAGAGGTGCTCAGAGTCTCCTCTGGATGTGCATCCAACACCTTAATGGCACCTTTCCAGGGTCTTCCCCCGTCCTACTAACTAACCAGAAGTCCTGGGACAAGATCCAGAGAATCAGCTTGAACTTGCCTGATGCTCCCGAGACAAACACTGCTCCCAGCCCTTGAGCTCCTAGACGGCTTCCAACTTCTGAGGAAAGTCAGCTAAGAGGCCTGTGGAGACTTGGGACCCAGGGCTGCTTATCTGCTGGTCCCTCTGTGCATCCTGGATGCCCTTCAGCCCCACGGTTCTCTTGGCTGGTGTCTGTCTTCTACCCGTTCATTTCACCGGCATGTAAACTTCATGTTCCCATCTCTGCCTCCACTTCCCCTGCAAGTTGTCGCCACTATTTCTCCCCCCCAAAGCTGAGGTCTGATGAGTATAAAATCAAGTGTGCAGATCCGAAGTGCTCCTCCAGCAAGGTTTGGGTGGAAACAGCACCCAAAATAAAGCAGCAGGCATTTCCATCCCTCGAGAAAGTTCCTCTCGGCCTCTGTCTTATCGAGGCCAACACCGGTGTGATTTTCGAGAACTAAGGTCAATCTTGTCTGCTCTCCATCTGCCTAGAAACGCAATTATAGGGCTGGAGAGAGGGCTTAGTGATTAAGGCATTTGCCTGCAAAGCCTAAGGACTCAGCACCCAGCACCCACGTAAAGCCAGATGCAGAGAAGCACCTGGATCTGAAGGTTGCAGTGGCAGGAGGCCCTGGTGTGGCCATTCGCCCTCTCTCTCTCTCTCTCCCCTTACAAATTAAATATTTTTTAAGAAAAGCAATTATGTATTATTCTTTGGTATCGGCCACTTTTTATTTTACTTTTATTAGAAACTTGACTGTCTGGTTAAATCATGTATGGTCCCATCCCCCTCATTCTTACACTGTCTTCCCCACCCCCACTCCACTGAGGGTCCTCAGGGGGGATCCTGGAATTCACTGTGGGGTCACAAATGCATCACTCTTGTCCCTGGTGTGGGGGGACAATCTCTCAGGATATTCCTTCCCACTCGGGTGACTTACAATCTTCCCACTCCCTCTTCCACAGTGTTCTCTTAGCCTTGGTGGGTGTGTTCTGAGTCTTTAAGTGTCTGCCATTTTTGCCTAATCTAGTACATGTGATTTCATGGTATCAGAACCTCTTTTCCACTTTTTCTTGCTGAGTGGTACTGTAGTAGATGGGCACACTCTAGTGTGTTGACCCATTTGTTTGTTGGTGGGTATTTGAATTGGTCCCCGAGTTTTTGTGTCTGTACACATCCAGTACGTGTGGTAGTGTGTATGCATGTGTGCACACCCCCATGTGTGTGCACGAAGAGGCCAGAGGAGACCATCAGTTGTCCCCCCTCATTGTTTTCCTAGACTGTCTCTTCCTGACTCCAGAGCTTGGTATTTACATAAGTGCCAGCAATTCTCTGGTCTCTGTTCCTCAGAGAACCGAGGTTCAGGCATGTATGGCCTCGCCTGGCTGTTTATGGGGGTCCTGGGGAATCAACTCAAGTGAGGTCCTCACACTTGAGCAGGAAGTGCTCTTAGCTGCTAAATCCATCTCTGCAGCCCCAGGTCCAGCTTTTTAATATGATGGCTAAGGTTGCAACAAACATTTGTGTGAAGGCTTTTTGTAAGTTGACTTGATTTAAACACACACACACACACACACACACACAGAGTAGGGCTGATCTGAGTCTTGAGCAAATCATCCCTTCCTGATTTTTAGACTCTTTAAAATGCAGAAAGGCACTTTTTTAAAGACTGTTCCACCCCCCCTTCCTGTATGAACACAGTGTCCCAACCCTACTGAAGCATGAAACAGGCTCGTCCCTCTAGCCACAAACACGCTAATCCAGTTTTTTTTCTATTTATTGCTATCCTCACCCAACCAACACTTTGTGCCTAGCCAGTTTGGATAGGAGAGGGAATTGCTCCAGGGTTCAAGGAACTCTGGGTACAGTTGTGAACTTGAACATGTCGTAAAAGGTTTTGAGTGCAAAGATAAACCTATGTCCAAGGCACAACCCTGCCATTGCGCACAGACCCAATGACAGACTCAGATTAAGCCATGGTGGTCAGAGTATGAATCCAAGAGCCAAATCCCAGTCAGTTTCCTTATTACCTCTGAGAACTCAGGCAGGTGGCTTCATTCCTGTGCCTCAGTTTCCTCATCTCTAAAACAGGACTATTAGAGTCCCCACCCCAGAGTGTTATATGTGGTTACATGCTGACAGGAAACTAAAGTGCCTGGTGGACATATTACATGAGAAGCTTCTAGAATATTTTCCCTTTGACCAAATAGTACAGAGCCCACAACACCCCCCCAACAAGTCTCCGAGTTCTGGCGCCATACTGGGTTGTCTACAAAAGTTCAAGGCCCATAGCCTCAGAGATGTGATGGTATGAAAAGCGGTTTTTTATGAGGTTCTGTGAAAACAATGGCTAAACATTTTAAAACCCGAAGCAGAGCGGAAACTCTGTAATCTTACTGAAAAATCCTTGCACAGAGTATGGAAGGAGGAAAAGGACAAAGACATTTGAGATTATGCAGTTGTGACATGAACGGGGCCAAAGACTTAACCAATGTCAATCCTCCAGTGAAGAGACAACCTTTACTTGTGAATTCTTCAGAAGCCTCCCAAAGGCCTGTCTCTAATAATTAACTTGTCTCTGCAAATCTCTATTCCAAAAGGTATTTCCTAGGTATCCTGATCGCTGACGCCATTTAAATTAAGGACAGCTCCCCGGTGTGCAGGCATTTCACGTTTCTTTTCCTCCAGTTTCAAGAATGGCCAAGATGCCTGCTTCTAATTCATAGGCCCAAGACCAGCAGAGTACCTGGGATATACGGGAGCTCACGTGGAATGAACGAATGAATGAATGAATGACGACTGAGTCCAGTCTCCAGAAAAAGGCCAAGTATGAAGGAATGCACCTGCAATTCCAGCACTGGGGAGGTGGAGACAGGCAGGTCCCTGGGCTCACTGGCCAGCCACACGAGCCTGCGTGGTTAGCTCTAGGTCAGTGAGAGAACCTGTCTCAACAATAGGTGGATGGTGCGTGAGGAATCACCCCAAGGTTGGGTTTTCCTCTGGCCTCCACATGCGTGCAGGCACATGTGCACACAAGGGAGAGAGAGAGGGAGAGGGGGAGAGAGAATGCATGTTTGCTTACCCTGGTGTGTCTTATTTACGAAGAGAGCAATATCAATAGGAGTCCCAGAGAGCAACACTTGCCCATTCCAGTAGCCATGAAGGCGGGCTACGGGCTTGAATTCTCACCCCCATGTTAAGGAAATAGACAGAAACTTAATGTACTACTATGTTCCATAACAGGAAGTTTGGGAGGTGATGAGGCTATGAGCGTGGGGACCCCAGTACAAATCCTGGTGGCTTTCTAGAAGACATCACACATTCCCTCTATCCTGCTCTGTGAAGTCACACACCAGCTGGGGACTCCATCAGCAAGGAGGTTATCATAAGATGCAGCCCGTTGACCTTACAAGTCGTAATAAACCTACCTTTATAAAACACCTGCCTCGGGTATTTCATTAATGAAATAGGCTGACAAAGACATAGGAAACATCTCCTTTCATTTCTGCATGTGATAAACCAACAGATACCACAAGATTCAAGACGCCAGAACGGTGAATATTTGCCGTTTCTAATATTCTGAGCCTTTGCATTGGTCCTAAACAAACAGTGGTAAGCTCAGAACAAGCTATTGTTAAGACAAGCAGGGAAAATTAATGTCTTCTTCCTGATTTTTTTTTTATCATTTTCATTTCTTCTGCAGTGTATCTCCATCTCTGGGGGAATCTAGTTTGTGCACTTTTCTACAAAATGACGGCAACAAAGACATTCTTGATTTTAACAATTACCTTTCCCTTGCATTATTATGGCTCAATTTTATTCAAGTTTAATTAAAGGCAAGAGTACTTTCTGTCCAAGATAAGACACATTCAGGCCCCATTTGGCATTCGTTACCCATTCTTTTGAGTCAAAAAATATATATATTACCTCATCTTAATTTACAAAGTAAAAGTCACAAGGCATGAATGATGGAGGTGATGTACGTGAAGGGTAGTTCAAGGTCACAGAGGGAGAAAGGGTCTGGGGGCTCCAAATCCTAACCACTGACACTAAGCTATCTTAGTCTCTTGATAATTGACCAAATTTTGATAGATGACCACTAATGATTAATTTTGAGGACTTGCTCCCCAAGAGATTTATTTTGATTTTAAGATGCAACATAGATGGAAAAGTAAGACATTGGTGAAGTAATTGTAATGAATTGTGTAATGAACATACAATGACAGTCAGAAAGTGTGACTGTATTTGTTGTCGTACATACTCAGTTACATCTAAATATTTTTTATTGTCCATAATGAGTTACATTGTTCAGTGGGCCAACAATGAGTTGTTATCCCTCATTACCCCCTTCCCCATCCCCAGTCAGCTGGATACTTTTGATCCGAGTCAACTAATTGCATTTTTGTTCTCATCCTGGTGTTCTTGAACATGGCCCTGAGGGTTCTTAGAACAGGAAGAAGGGTCCATTGCTTGCTGCTTCGTAATAATATCCATCTATCAAAGACGTTCACTTGGGCTGGAGAGATGGCTCAGTGGTTAAGGCACTTGCTTCCAGGGCCCAAGGCCTCGGGTTCAATTCCCCAGGACCCACATAAGCCAGACCCACAAGGTGGTGGCCCTGGTGTGCTCGCTCGCTCTCTCTCTCTCTCTCTCTCTGTCTCTCTCTCTCTCTCTCTCTCCTTGAAAATAAAATATTTTTTTTTAAAAAAAGACGTTCACTTGGCTTGCACCCTGTCCATTTCAACTCCGATGCTGTGGGCCTCTCCACAGCTTTAAGGAGCCATCTATGCAACAACAATGGCCAAACTGTGCCAAGTACAGTCCTGAGTGATGACCCCTAGAGCCAGACACGTCATACGAAACACAGTCTAGTCAGAGAAGCAAAACACAAGACTGTACATCTGCTCCTCAGGAATCGCCTCTCTTGGTGAAAGAATATTTTTAGAGGTTTTCTCTAAAGTTGTGTCTTTCCTGTGGGAGCATCTACACTGTCACCCCAACTCCTGGCAACCTACCCACAATCCTCATCTCCAAATTGCTTTGCAGCCTCTTCCATTCCTTTTGTCTCCCCTAAACTGCTTTCCCATTTCTAGCTTCAATCTGCAGACCTTCTCTCTCCTCTCACTCCTTGAATCAGAGGGCAGATTCAGAAGTGCGCCTCATGCCCTCTAGAGCGTTTATAGCTCAGAAGATTTCATACGAAAACAAAAATTAAAGCCCTCCACTCCACAAGACCCCGTTTCTTTGTGAAATGCAACTCTTGAAAAAAAAAAAACTTCCTGTCTGAATAGAAAATTTAGAAAATATTTTAAATGAAGCTGAACATTTACACAGTCTGTCCATTTTGAAGGTTTAAGATACAATCCCAAGACTGACTTCCCCAAGTAGACCATCATTCAAACACATAATGGTTATGTTGTTCAAACCCCAAATTTCATGGTGGGCATTAAAATCTATATGCAAAAGCCAGGTGGGATGGTGCATGCCTACAGTCCTATTGCTTAGGACAAGAGGATCAGGAGTTCGAGGCCAGCTCCAGATATACCTACAGTCTAAGCCAATCTGGGCTCCTACTGAGAACTTATCTAAAAAATAATAATAATGAGGGCTGGAGAGATGGTTCAGTGGTTCAGGCACTTGCCTCCAGTGCCTAAGGCCCGGGTTCAATTCCCCAGGACCCACATACGCCAGACCCACAAGGTGGTGGCCCTGGTGTTCTTGTTCTCCCTCCCTCTCCCTCCCTCCCTCTCTCTTTCTCTGCTGAAAAATGAATAAATAAAATAAATTTTAAAAAGTAATAATAATGAAAAAAATCTATGTGAAAGGGACCAATTCATCTAGGGGAAAGATTTTTTAAGTACTTCACACTAATTCAAATGACATGTCATTAGCTATATACATGTGGTTTTAAGTGGTTAAAAGTCCAATCGCATTATGGTCTTGATCACCGGATGGCCAGTTAGCAGTTCTTTTCATCACTGTTCATTTGTTTGCTGTCACAAACTGCCCGGTATGTAACCCTCTCAGACACTGCAATGGAGAAAAGACATGATTGGGCCCTCAGAGGATCCAGCAGCCTAGATATGTTCATAAGTATTAATCAGGATTCTCAGTACTCAACAGAAGTATAGATTCTCCCTCAAAAGTGTCACAAGCCACAAGAAATCATCCCTGAAGCGTCAAGGGAATTGGTAATATACCACGCAAGAATAAAATGAGATTTAGTCAGTCACACGTGGGCAAGCAGTTCGCACATATTTACAATGTAAGTGGACTCTTTTCATGAGTCAAATAAGGCAAAGGCACCTTAAAAAAACACTCAGCTTTTTTTGGGGGGATGTGCATACGATGTGGGTGTGTCTCAGGACTTTGGGGGAGGTCAGAGGATAGCCTTGAGTGTTGGTCCTCACCTTCTCCCTCCAGGCAGGTCTCCTGTTCACTGCTGCCTTCCTGTCTAGCTGACCTGTGAGCTTCGGCCATTCTCCTCTCTCTCCCTCTCTGTCGCCCAGGCAGGCTGGGATGACAGAGATTTTGCTGCAGGAGCAGCTTTCCATGGCTTCCAGGAACCTGAACTCAGGAGTTGGTTCTTGATTGTATAACAATCCCTTTATCCACTGAGCCATCTCCACAGCCCAATCAGGAGGGGTGAGATAGCTCAGCTCTGAATTTAAACATCTGTGTAGAATTCATAGAAAAAAATTGCAAAATGTCACCATAAAGGAATCGAATGGTCAATCCACACCAGTTTGGTTTGAGAGCTGGGAAGGAACAGATACCTTCATATACGGTGCCAACACTGGTCAGCCCACAGTCTCAACACAAGAAATCAGCACAGCATGTGAGGAAGCGAGCCTTCTAGGACATTCCAGTCCTAGGAACCAGGCAGCAGAAGCAGAGCTTGGTTAGTTTGATGGAATGTTCTAGGCTCATTGAATTTGCAAAGGTTCCAAATGCATCTATAAATTTGGCCAGCTCAATCCCTAGTTTCACTGAATACCAACGGAGGCCACTCTTATTCAGAAGGCTCACTGCCTGCCTCATCCCGTCCCTATGGACTAGATTATTTTAAAGAATTCCAGGGAGGGGGGGACAGGACTTGGGGAGGGGAAAAGGGAGGGTGATGGGGAGGGGCGAATCATGAGCACAGTATATTGTTTCTATTTAAGGAAGTTGTCATGGTAGATTGTTGATATTAATGGAAGGTGTCAATTAAAAAAACTTTAAAAATATTCTTTCAGATATGGGCGTGGTGGCGCACAACTTTAATCCCAGCACTCGGGAGGCAGAGGTAAGAGGATTGCCGTGAGTTCAAGGCCACCCTGAGACTACATAGTGAACTCCAGGTCAGCCTGAGCTAGAGTGAGACCCTACTTCAAAACAAAAACAAAAAAATAAATAATTTTTTTTCTTCTTTCATAAACCCTTAGGTGAACTAAAATGTCCTCTGTCATCAATCCAGGCAACGGTGGCATTTATCAGACAACAGAAGGTCCCACTCTGCTCTCCAGGATGCTGCTTCATCAACGTCTGAACAGGAGAGCTGCCATCTGGGCCAGGTTGTCACCCGGGTGGCTTTCCTAGACGGTGTGCAGCCTCAGCAGATCGCAGGATTCCTGCCCCAGCTCACCCAGTTAACCAAGCTTGTCCCATGGGTGACTCATCTCATTTGCAAACTGCACTTTAAGAGAAGGTGACATATGAAGTCGGCTGTCAATCACGCATAACTAACCTTAAGCTGGGTTTTTGACTTTTTCAAGAAACAGTGGGCTAATTCTAAAACAGATCAAGACCACAGAAGGTATCTTGTGCAGGGGAAAAAAAAAAGTCCACACGAGATCTTTCCAGAGGCTTCTCAATTGCTTAGCATGTAAGTTATATCAAGATAGAGCGAGGCTACAGGCCGACGGCAACACACTAGGCCATAGATTGATACACACCTATAATCCCAGCAGGCAGGAAAATGAGGCAAGGGCATTGTTCAGAAGTTAAAGGTACTTGCTTGTAAAGCCTGTGACCCAGAGTTCAATTAATTCCCCAGTACCCACATGAAGACAGAAGTTCAAAATGGCACATGTGTCTGGAGTCCATCTGCAGAGGCAAGAAGCCCTGGCCTGGCACGCCCATGCTCCCCTTCTCCCTCCTCCTCAAATAAATATTTTCAAACCCAATGCTGGACCCTGCAGGTGCAGACAGAGCTGCTAGAGCCGAAGGGCGGGCTGCAGGCAGCATGCTGAGAGCATGTTTGGGCCCACAGTTCCTCTGACAGCTTGTGACAGACACGTGACAGCAGAGAGCTTCATTGTGGCCCCAGAGAGATCAGCCGTTAACTAACTCAAGTTGACGCTCCTCCCAGGGTTTGGTTCCAGCAACTTCTCAATGGGCAGCAGAAAGGTATTTCTTTCTGGGATGTCATTACTTTGGACTGTCACAAGAAGTCCATTTGCAGAGTGTCATCGGGCTAGTTTATAAACCAGTGTATTTGGGATGATCCTGAGAGCATCCTGTCAGAGCCTCGGCTCTAAAAGCACCGTGGAAGGTTCTAGAATAGCAGAATCAACTTTGTGAAAAAAAAACAAAAACCCACCATGTCAGAGACTAAGATGAAGAGCAAAGATGGAGAATGTGGGCCATCTGTTGGGCTCTGGGACAAGCGTTACCCACCAGGCAATAAAGAATACGAAGAAGGAAGCTTGGGGATTGTCCTAAAACTTAAATCCCAAAAGACACAGCCAAGCATAGTAAGAAGACATTGAGTTCGACACAAGCTACAGGGGACTTTTTTTTTTCTTCTTGAGACAAGGTCCCATGTAGCCCAGGCTGGCCTTGAATTCGCTGTGCAGCTGAGGATGGCCCCCTAAAATCCTATCTTCCTGCCTCTACCACCCAGGTGCTGGCCTTCCAGGCACCATGTTTTATGTAGGGCACCCAGGGCTTCTTGCAAGCTAAGCAAGCCACTTCCCAGCCCAACAGAGAAGAGTTTTGAGCTTATAAAGGCATGTGAGTCTGAATATTAGTGAGCACCAGGGAGGATTATGAATTTTCTCTATTATAGTTACGTAAGAATGATCTCTTTTTAGACATGTACACCAAAGTATTTAGAAGCAGAACACCATTACATCAAGATCTTATTTTAAAAGTCTTTAATATCACCTCCCCAAAAAGACAGCAATTGTGACAAGATACTGATAATTATTGAATCAGGAGGGGTGAGATTCATCAGACCGTTCTCTTCAATTTTCGTGGCATGAAGTTTTTAAAGTTAAAAGCAAGAATTTAGAATGATAAATGCGCAAAGCCATTAGACAGGGTGCTTTAAATATTAAAATTCATGATTTTTTGAAAGTCATAAGATATATATGCAAAGTTATGCTTTTGAAGAAAAACTGGCATTTTAATTACAGACTAGAAACTTTTAGCTGCCTAAAATTTTATATTAATCTATTTCACCTGCCAGGAATTATTAGGGATTTAAGATTTGAATTCCTGGTGTTGACTACTTGGCTATCCAGACACACTCCATCGTTAAATTCTTGACTGGCATTTTTTGGTGTGCATTAAGAATTAGTGTAGCCAGGTGTGGTGATGCACACCTTTAATCCCAGCACTCAGCAGGCAGAGGTGGGAGGATCGCTGAGTTTGAGGTCACCCTGAGACTACATAGTGAATTCCAGGTCACCCTGGGCTAGAGTGAGACCTTCTCACCAAAAAAAAAAGGAAGGAAGGAAGGAAGGAAGGAAAGAAGGAAAGAAGGAAAGAAAGAAAAGAAAGAAAGAAAGAAAGAAGGAAGGAAAGAAGGAAAGAAAGAAGGAAAAAAAGCTATTCCTGGAAAATTATGAGGCTATTCTTTTTTCACTGAGAAAATAGAAGTTCTTCCTGAAACAATCCTAATATTGACCTTGTATTAAACTAACATTTGTGGTGCTATCCAGTTTGTTAGGATGTAAAAATCCTCTAAGGCAGAGGATTGACGTGTGTCCCAAGCCCTGATTTTCTCTGCTCCACGTTTCCTGGGAACTCTTGGGCTTCCAGTATCTATATTTAAAAAACTCTAAATTTTAGAATTTTTCTCTTAGTTTTGATTTTCAAAAGACCTTAAATACACACATAAAGCCAAGCACATGATCTAATTCATCATGGTTCACACAGCGAGGTTGACTCAATGGGGCAGGTTCAGACATGTATGGCCAGCCCTCACAAACAACCTGCTCCTTTCTATGGCCTTCGAGATCAAATTTCCTCGCCCCATTATGCTATCATTCTTATTCACAGTAGACCACAACCATCTCTTCTTACAGAAGAGCAGCGCAGAAAAAGAAACTGAGTGAGCCTCACATTTATCCAATATAAATATTAAAGCTAATGAGAATATTCTTTGGTGCAGAAGATATGCAAACTCAATTCCTCTTCCCATCCAGTCACTTTATGGTCATAATAAAGGAAAATACCATGTGCCGCAAAGGTTAATGAAATGATTTTTTGTCCCCCTATAAGTGAGCCAACACATCGCCATCAGACTCTTGTAAAGATCAAGGCTCCAAGTCATGTCTCATTTCTTTTCTGTTTATGCTTTAAACAATCAGGGACCCAGGACAATATCTGGAGTACATGATGGCTTTTTAAAATTTAAATATAGTAATCGCTTCTCGGCCTTTTGGCTAAGATCAAGTGTAGTATCTGTTCTTATCAGTTTAAAATTTAAATATAGTAAAAGAAAGAAAGAACCAAGCAGATGATACACGGTACAAATAAAATCACGGACAGGAGAACCTGGCTGATTACTAGTCTATCCATGGTCCCCTGTCACAAGGACTGATCCAGACGACCCATGGAGGAGGTTATCCAGTGGAAGGGGGAGGGGAGGGCAGTGGGGAATTGGGGAGAACAACTCATTGTTTGCCCACTAAATGTTGTAACTCATTATGGACAATAAAAAAATTAAAATAAAATAAAAAAAATCACTCAAGGGGAACTGCAAAGTAGCTCTCTGCAAAGCCCCCTGAAACTAACAATGTGGACTCTTACACACCCACAGGTATGGCTAAGGGGTTGTTCAAACATTTCTAGAACTGAAGAAAGAGGCTGTGAACCACTTACTCCAAATAGAGACACAATTCACGGACTATTTTAGCTCATCTTTAAAGGCTTCTCAGAAGCTTCTATAAAATCCTCGGTCTCCCAAAGATCCACATCAGGGAATACCCGCAGCTCAGTGTGACAGGGGGGAAAAAAATAACCCTCTGCTCCTGGTTTGAATATAAAACGCCCTGATCTTAGGAACTGAGTACAATGGCTTCAGGGTTCAGGCATCATGCCTAGATTTGTATTTCTAGAAGATAAACTAATAAAACTTATAATTAAGTGCAATATTTAAGAGCCTAGAGTAAGGTGAAATAAAGGTTTCAGAGATCTGAGGTTCATATCCAATCCTACCAACATCCCAGTTTTAGTCAACGTCCAAGGTTTCTGAAAGAATTTTCCTCTAAGCAGCAAAAATCTTACCGAATGGAGAAGCTACCTCATTATTCACTCACAACCCCCTCCAAGAGCAAAGTGGGGAAACCCACTCAGAAAATAACCACATACATGTATCTAGCATTTAAAAGTAGAGGGTTTGACAGTGAGCTGCCTGAACTTGGTGCTTTGGGGGGAATGTTTATTTTTAAAATATTTGTAAGCTGAGAGGGGGAAGAGAGGGGGGAAGAGAGAGGGAGGAAAGAGAGGGAGGAGAGAGAGGGAGGGGAGAGAGGGAG
>PVHP010039820.1:0-16159 GCA_004024765.1 Zapus hudsonius | reverse complement strand
GGGGGGGGGAGAAAGAAAAACTAGCTACCACTGGTGACTTCATAACTCCCAAACCTGTGCACAGATCCAGTATACCCACTGAGAAAGTACTCCAGTGGTTTGGGAAAAGAGAGGAGGGAACTGCAGACACATTCACAAGAGTTGCTCCCAGAATGTTTATTCTTATTCATAATGAAGATATAAAATATAAATAAATAAAGTAAAATATCAATCTTAGATGGTTCAAATTATTATCATAAAAAGCCTCTAGTCTAACACAGTCAACAATATTAACAACCATCATGAGGCATTTTAAAGGCCTCACCAGTAGCTGACAGGTGTTCTAGGAGAGCCTGCTTCTCTTCTTCAGTAAATGATCTACTCGTCTTTCTCAGGGCTGCATCAACAATATTGGCATCAATCTTCCCTTCTAAGGATAAAAGATGTGATGAAATTAAGGAATGTATCAATGTATGCAAATAGTTTAAAGTCTGTAAGTCTTGTTTGAAATAAGGAAGGAAAGACATCCCTTGCTCCATGGCACAATATAGCACAAATTTCTAAAATTAAATAACTGGCTAAACATGTAGCTCAGTTGTACTACCATGAGCAAAACCCTGGATTTAATTCCCAAAACCTTGTAAAAAAGTGAAATTATGAAAGGAAAATCAAAAATTTTAATATATTATCTTGATTCTATAGTTGTATTCATGTGGCTAAGACTAAAATCAGGCTAGGTACTTATCATCAAGAGAGACTTAGAAACATTGAATTATATGATTTAATTTTACTTAAATTCACTTTATAATTTTCAGTTATAAAAATGAGCGATTATTCAAGATATTTTTAACTAATAACTATTTATTGTTGCTTTATCTTGCCAAGGTAATTACAAGATCAAAAAAAATCTTAAATTGTATGTTTTTTCAGAAGAACAGTATAACTATATATTCAGATGTAGTTTAGCTTAAAGAAATGAAAGGTAATCAAAAACAACCATAGAAAAACAGCCATATAATGATAAAATTACATTTGAAAGAAACTATTAAACTAGCATTTAAGAAAAAATGGATATTAAAAATCAACCTATTGCAAAAAAATAGAAAAATAAAAATCAACCTATTGTCTTCATTTTACCAAGTTAAATATTATTTTAAAAAATAAATAAAAAGCATGTTGTCACCCATAGTGCTGTACATATAAAAGTTCAATATGGCTGACTCACATCTCAAACCCTTACCACTGTGTCTACTACGATAATTCAGAAATATTTAAATTAGGTAAGTAACAAACATTTACTCACCTGTAGATGCTCTCCTACTTTTTATCTCATCTTTCTTCTCCTCTTTCTGGTCAGCTGCTAAAAAAGGAAATGGATTGTAAAGGTAAATTATAATTATAATAAACTTTATAAAATCATTCATGTTGAGTAGTCACATTGAGTTTGTAGAGTGACTCTAAATATTACTTCATATAATATCAAATAAATATAAAACAACGGTTAGCTCCCATGAATCTTTAATGATTTTTTTTTCCTCAGAGATAATAAATTGATAACATAATAAGGTGTTTCAAAATGCATTAAGACCTCAAATATATATAAGGTTACACACTATCGATTCGTTTCTATGTAGTTCTATAACAAGCAAAACTAATCAGTGATTTTAAAATATGACAGAAATATGGTCTCTCGTATCTTGAATGAGAATAAGAAGCCATCAG
Organism: Zapus hudsonius; assembly: GCA_004024765.1. Classification (NCBI taxonomy): domain Eukaryota; kingdom Metazoa; phylum Chordata; class Mammalia; order Rodentia; family Dipodidae; genus Zapus; species Zapus hudsonius. The sequence continues at coordinate 14,458 of PVHP010039820.1, read as the reverse complement.
CAGGAAATACTCAGGGATTTCTCTGGGAAGGTCTAGATAGCTAGGCAGGTATAAGGCGCAGTATGAATGCTGTGTGATCTGTGGAATTACTGTATGTAAAAATGAAAAAGAAGGGACAAAACACAAGCTGTGGATATGGCCAATGCAGGGTTGTGAGAAGCAGGGTAACGTTTTAAAAGCTGTGCTTTAGACAGAATTATCTTGCTGCAGACTGAAATGGTTACTGAAAGTTAAGTTTAGAATGTCTTAGCCTATTAAATGATAGGTAGCAAGATTTTTATAATGAAAAAAAAAAGGTTTTCCCACCATGACTCAGGGAACTGAGCGGAAGAGGGGGTGGAAAGATTGTGAGAGCCGTGGGGGGGGGGATTATCAGAGGCATGGCACCCCTCAGTAACAATACACTTCGGTCAGGAGAACCCGGCTGAATACTAGGCTATCCATGGTCCCTACCACAAAGACTGATCCAGATGGCCCAGGGAGGAGGATATCCAGCTGACTGGGGATGGGGAGTGGGGCCAATGAGGAATTGAGGATAACAACTCATTGTTGGCCCACTAAACAATGTAACTCATTATGGACAATAAAAAAATGAAAAAAAAGATTTTTATAATGTACAAAGATAATTTTTTTAAATATCAATATCAATCTTATTGTAAGAGCCATGGTAGGTGAGAATATCCAGAGACATTGTCCCCCTCAGCAACAATACACAAAGGGGGTAGAAAAAAAAGTAAGAAAAACTGGCTACCTCTGGTGCAGTTCATAACCCTCTAACCTGTGGACAGATCCAGAATACACACTGAGGAGTACTCCAGTGGGTTGGGACAGAGAGGAGGGGAACGGGGACACATTTACAAGATTTGCTCACACAATGTATATTCTTATTCATAATGAAGATATAAAAATAAATAAATAAAATATCAATCTTATATTGTTTAAATTAGTATCACAGAAAAGCCTCTAGTCTAACACAGTGGACAATATTAACAACCATCATGAGGTATTTTAAAGGCCTCACCAGTAGCTGACAGGTTTTCTAGGAGAGCCTGCTTTTCTTCCTCAGTAAATGATCTACTAGTCGTTTTCAGGACCACATCAATATTACTGGCATCAGTCTTCCCTCCTAGGAAAAAAGACATGATGGAAATAAAGAATTAATTCATACAACGATGCAAAGTCTGTAAGTCCTGGTTGAAATACAGAAAGAAAACCATCCCTTAAATCATGAATCTCGGTAAAAAAAAAAAAAAAAAAAACTGGCTGACATTGTAGCTTATGGTAGGTTCCCTTTGCCTAGCATGATCAAGTCACTGAATTCAATCCCCATCACTGTGAAAATAGAAGTAAAATAGTAAAAAGAAAAAAATTAATTGAATATAATATATTGATTGTAGAGTTATTGAATGCATTGTGCCAAAAGAGAAGCCAAACTAAATAATTATTATCAATTAAGACTTAGAATAGATGAGTTTGGTTGATTTAATTTCTTTAATTCATATAATCTTCATTTATGAAAATTAACAATTGTTTACAATATTATCTTTCATTAACAACTATAATTTTGTTGCTTCTATCTTCCAAGGCAACTACAAGATCTCAAAAAAATCATAAATGATGTTACTTCAAAAGGATAGTATCACTATTTTTTCATGTATAGTATAGATAAAAGAAATGAAATATAATAATAAATAAGCCTACAATGATGAAATTACGGAGAAAATCAGCTATTAAACTAGTATTTAAGAAAATGAGTATTAAAAAATAAGCCTATTGTCTCTGTTTTTCCAAATTTAATATTGTTTTAAAAATAAAGGAAAAGCATGTTGCTGCAGATGGTTTTATACATTTTAAAAGTTCAGTTTTGCTCATTCTTATCTCCAGTTCCATCACAGACTCTAGCAGAATCTAATGATTCACTCACCTATAGAGGCTCTCCTATCCTGTATCTCCTCCTTCTCATTCACTTTGATATCAACTGTAAAATAAGGAATGAGCTCATAAGAACAAGTTATGGCTATAGCAAACTTCATAAAATCACTAATATTAAACATTGCGATGTTGAGATGTATAATGTGACCCAAAATACAACTCATTTAATTTATAATTGCCTCCATTTAGGACAATACAGACGTCTAATACCAGGAGAAAGGTAAGGAAATGTAACAGTCATGGAATGTTGTTTATCCTAATTTCTAAGGACAACATGCTGAACAAACAGAAACTTTATACAGATGATCACATATATAAGAATGTGCACTATGAAGGGTTCTAAATAACAGGGTAGTCTTTAAAAAGCTGTGCTTTAGAGAAAATTATCTGGCAGTAAATGAAGCAGTTATTGGCATTTAAGTTTATAATCTCTAGCCTATTGAATAATAAATAGCAAATTTTTTATAATGCATGAAGATTGCTTTTTAGATTAGCTTGCTTAGATGGTTCAATTTAGAATCACAGGAAAGCCTCTAATGTAACACAGTGCACAATGCTAACAACCACCGTGAGGTCTCACCAATAGCTAAAAGCTGTTCTAGAAGACTCTGCTTCTCTTCTCCAGTAAATGATCTACTCGTCTTTTTCAGGGCTACATCAATATTACTGGCATCAATCTTCTCTCCTGAGAAAATAGAACACAATGGAAATAAAGTATCAAATCATACAACAGTGTAAAGTCAATAAGTCTTCTTTGAAAGAAAACCATCCCTTGCCCTTTATGGCACTGTGAAGCAAAACTCTCAGTAAATTTAAATAACTAGCTGGGGATGCAGCTCAATGGCACTGCTTGGCTACACTAGCAAGGCCATGCATTGAATCCCCATCACCATGAAAACACAAGTGAAATGACTAAAGGAAACATTTTTAATTAAACAACCATGATTCTATAGTTGTTGAATTCTTTGTGGCAATAGGGAGCCAACCTAATTAGTGATAATCAATGGAGACTTCAGAAAGGTGAGTTTAGATGATTTTTCTTAAGTTCACATTATAATCTTCACTTATTAAAATGAGCAATTATTCAAGGTATTTTTTTCATTAACAACTATATTTTTGCTGCTTCTATCTTGCCAAGGCAATTATAAGATCTCAAAAAATCATAAACAGTATTACTTCAAAAGCATAGGACCACTACTTTTCATCTGTAGTATAGCTAAAAGAAATGAAAGCCGCCGGGCGTGGTGGCACACGCCTTTAATCCCAGCACACGGGAGGCAGAGGTAGGAGGATCACCTACCTCTTCAAGTTCAAGGCCACCCTGAGACTACATAGTGAATTCCAAGTCAGCCTGGGCTAGAGTGAGACCCTACCTCGAAAAACAAAAACAAAACAAAAAAAAAAGAAAAAGAAAAATGACTTAAATTTTAAAAAGAAAAAAAAAGAAATGAAAGCCAACAGAAAATATGCATATAATGCTTAAATTATATAGAAAAGCAATAATTAAATATTTAAGAAATAAAATGTTTTCCCAAGTTAAATATTATATTTAAAATAAAGTATATTGCTGCTAATAGTTTATACATTTAAAAAGTTCAATTTTGCTTATTTATATCTCTGGCCTTTACCATAGGTTCTAGTACAGCCTTATTATTCAGTAATATTTAAGTTAGTTAATTAGCAAACTTTCACTCACCTATAGATGCTCTCCTATCTTCTATCTCATCCTTCTTACTCACTTTAGCATCAGCTATAAAATAAGGAATTAAATTACAAAGGTTATAGTGAACTTCATAAAATCATTAATGTGAAACATAGCAATATTGACAGGTAAAGTGACCCAAAATATGACATCATTTATTTTCAAATAATTATAAAACACAAGGAGCTCTCTGGAATTATTAAAGCTTCAAGGACTCTGAGGATTATACTAGAAGACTCTTAGGTCAGGCAGACACTTTCAGCAGAGCACAGGATACAACAAACAGCACACAATTTTTCTGTAATACCCTACTAAGAACTGGCTACAAAAGAAGTTACAAACCCACCACGACTCAGGGAACTGAGCGGAAGAGGGGGGGGGGGGGAATTGTGAGAGCCGTGGTGGGGGAGAATAGCCAGAAGCATGATGCCCCTGAGTAACAACATACTAGGGCCAGGAGAGCTATCCATGGTCCCCAGCCCCAAGGACTGATCCAGATGGCCCACGGAGGATACCCAGCCAATTGGGGATGGGGAAAAGAGGTATTGGGGAACTGGGGATAACAACTCATCGTTTGCCCATTAAATAATGTAACTTATTATGGATAATAAAAAAAGAAGTTACAAAAAAATCCAATTCATGATACACTCAATTTTAAAAAAATAAAACATCTAGGTGAAAAATTAAACAATGATATTAAAGAGCATGATTGGAACTATAGAGTCCAGAAGAGAAAAGTTGTTGAAGACACAGAAGGCGAAAAATAATCAGGGATGTAAAAAATTAATATTGTGAAAATAGCTTATATTAACAAAAATAATATAGAGAATCAAATTAATGTACCCCCAGTCAAAAGCTAATGACACCCTTTACAAAAATGAAATAAACAAACTTAAAATTCATATGGAAACACAAAACACTCTAAGTAGCCACAACCTTGAGCAAGAAAAGCAATGCTGGAAATACCTCTATTCTTGACTTCAAACTATTCTACAGAGCTATGGTAACAAAAGAATCCAATATTGGCAAACAACAGACAGGAAGACCAATGGAATAGAAGAGAAGATCCAGGAATAAATCTGAACAGCTTTAGCCATTTTTGTCATTGACCTAGGGTGTCAATAGCATACATAAAAAAAAAAACCAGACAGGCTCTGTAACAAGTAATACAGAAGAAACAGGATATCCACATGTAGATACCTGAAACTAGATCCATACCTCTCATCCTACACAAAAATTAGTTCAAAATGGATTAATGATCTTAAAGTAAGTCCTAAAAGATCTAGGCAAAAGGAATAACTTTCTAAATATGTCTAATAACATGAGAAATAATGAAAGTGACATGTGAAACTGCATGAAATTCAAAAGCTTCTGTAGAGAAAAATAAATAGTCAAAAGGGTGGACACTCCTTCAGAATGGGAAAAAAATATTTTCTAGCTAATCTTTAATGGAGTGATTTACATCCAAACTGTATGAAGACTTTGAACACTAAACATTAAATAAGCAGACAATGCAATCAACGAATGAGAGAATGAATTAACAGATACTTTTCAAACATAGAAGTAAAAATAGCCAATAGATTCATAAAAAATGGTCAACATCTTTAGACATCAGAGAAATGCAAATCATAAGTACATTGAGATTCTGAAACACCTTAGTCAGAATGGCTAACATCAAGAAAAAAATGAATGTTGATGGGATTGGGGGAGAAAAAGAACACTTATGCAAAATTGGTGGTAATGTAAATTGGTTCTCCTACTAAGAATCCAAATGAATCCCCTCAAAAAATCTAAAAATAGAACTTGTATATGATCCAACTGTATCACCAATGAGTATATACTGAAAAGAATCAAAGTCAGTTTATTACACAAATACATGAATATCTAGGTTTATACTCATCAGTATACACAATAACTAAGACATAGAATCAGCCCATCAATGTGAATGAATAAGTGCCCATAAATGGATAAATAAATGTAATACACATGAAATTTTACATATATGAATTTTTAAAAGCCATTAAAGTGAATAAAATTGTGTAATTTCCAGGAAAATAAATGGAACTAAAAGATCATCATGTTAAATGAGATAAGTCAGTCCCACAAAGGCAAATAGTGCATTTTAAATCTTATCAATCGAACCCAGGGAAAGAGGAACATGAAAGTGAAAATGGGACTATTAAGGATATAGGGGTGAATATGATCAAAGAATATCATATGCATGTATGGAAATGACAAATGAAACCACTTACATTGTGAAACTGGTCTACATTAGCTTTTTTGTTTTGTTTTGTTTTGTCAAGGTAGGGTCTCGCTCTAGTCCAGGCTGACCTGGAATTCACTATGTAGTCTCAGGCTGGCCTGGAACTCATGGTGATCTTCCTACCTCTGCCTCCCGAGTGCTGGGACTAAAGGCATGTGCCACCACCCCCGCTTCTACATTAGCTTTTAAATGAGGAAAATATGAATGCTGTTGCTTAAACGAAATTTTTGTAGTGAAATGCAAATTAAAGCTACCAGGAAACACAAATACCCCATAGTGGTGCTTAGGAAAAAATGAAGACAAGGCAAAGAGCTAGAAAATCTGCAGAACAAATGAAACACTTATCATGGAATAGCTACTCTGGAAAATCAAAATGACAGCATGTTTAACGAACTAAACATACACTTACCATTTTACCCCAGAAAATATGCTAATAAAATGAAAACATACGTACACATGCATAGCAAACAGATTGGAATGCCTATGTTGACCAGACTCATACAAAGAATAAACAAATGTAAAAGCCATGCAAAAGAATATTATATATTTATAATAATAAGACTCTTTAAAGATCACATAGTGAACAAAAAGAAACTATACACAGATTACATCTATAACATTACAGACAATGGTTCCATATAACAAGCAAAAATAATGATTTTAAAATGGAACAGAAATGTGGTGTGTCATATATTGGGAGGGAGGGAGAGACTGTTGACAGTAAATACTAAGGGATTTCTCTAGGAAGGCATGGTAGTTTGAATGCATGTCTTCTCATCAGCCCCCCTCTATCCCCATAAACTCAGGTATTTTCATTAAAAGCTTGTCTGGAGGAGGTGTCACTGGGGAGGATTGGATCTGATTTCCAGCCTAAAGGTATGCAGAGTGCTTGAGCTCTACCTGGAGTTTCCTGCTGTTTGGCTCCTGTGTTGTGTGTGCTTGTTTGTGGTGCTAGCTGGCTGGTGGTGTTTCTCTCTTGGAGAAATCTTGAATTTTTGAATAGGACCAGCTTCTTCCATCATTGATGGAACTTCCCCGTGGATCTATGAGCTTGAAATAAATCCCTTCCTCCCATAAACTATGTATTGTTTGGAAGTTCATCCCAGCAACATGAAACTGAGTACAACAGGTCTAGACAGATATGCATGTATTAATCACAGCAAGCTAGGTAAACACTATTGTAACTGAGTTTGTGGAACTTCCTAACTATATTTTATTTATTTATTTATTTATTTATTTATTTATTTAGAGAGAAAGAGACAAACAGAGAGAGAAAGAGTGAGTATGGGCGCTTCAGTGATGCATGCATCACTTTGGGCATCTGGCTTTATGCGGGTACTGGGGAATCAAACACTGGCCCATCAGGCATTGCAAGCAAGCACTTTTAACTGCTTAGCCACCTCTCCAGCCCATGTGGTTTTAATGTATGTAAATTTCACTTTAGTTTTAAAAAAAAGATGAGACAAAATACAAACTGTGTATATAGCCAATGGGGTTTTGAAAATGGGGGCAGCCTTTTAAAAGCTGTGCTTTAGGGAGAATTATCTGGCTGCAGAGTGAAGCAGTTACTCTAAGCTTATAATCTCCAGCCTCCTGAATAATAAGTAGCAAAATTTTTGTAATGCATGAAGATAGTTTTTCAGAATAGCTTGCTTAGATGGTTCCCATTTGTATGTATCACAGAAAAGCTTCTAATTAAACACAATGGACAATACTGACAACCAACATGAGGTATTTTTAAAGCTCACCAGTCGCTGTCAGGTGTTCTAGGAGAGCCTGCTTCTCTTCTTCAGTAAATGATCTACTCGTCTTTCTCAGGGCTACATCAACAATATTGGCATCAATCTTCCCTTCTAAGGAAAAAGGATGTGATGAAATTAAGGAATGTATCAAATTATGCAAATAGTATAAAGTCTGTAAGTCTTGTTTGAAATAAGGAAAGAAAGACATCCCTTGCTCTATGGCACAATATAGCATCAATATTACTGATATCAGTCTTCCCTCCTAGGAAATGGATATGACAGAAATAAGGAAAGAGTCAAATCACGCAACAGTATAAAGTGTGTAAGTCCTGTTTGAAACAAAGGAAGAAAACCATCCCTTGCTCTTCATTGCACATTGTATCATGAATCTCTATAAAATTAAATAACTAGCTGGGGATGTAGCTCTGAGGTACACCACTTGCCTCACATGAACAAGGCCCTAAATGTAATCCCCATTACTGTGAAAACACTAGTGAAATTATAAAAGGAAAATAAATCTAATTAAATGTAATATTCTTGATTATAAAGCTGTTGAATTCATTGTGGCAACAGAGAATTCAAGCTAGTTGCAATCAATAAGGACACAGAATATTGGAGATAGGATAATATTTTTAATTTTAATATAATTTCTTTAATTATATATAACCTCTTATTGGAATGAATAATTATTCAAGGTATCATCTTCACTAGCACCTATGTTGTCGCTTCTATCTTGCCAAAACAATTACAAGATCTCAAAAATTACAAATGGTATATTATTTCAAAAGTATAGTATCACTACTTTGTCATATGTAGTGTAGATGAAAGAAATGAAAGGCAGTAGGAATTAAGCATACAATTATAAAATTGTATAGAAAAGCAAGACTATTAAACTAATATTTACAAAATAAAATGGCTATTTTAAAATAAACCTAGTTTCTGTTTTTCCAAATGAAAAATAGCTTTAAAAATAAAGCGAGAGGGGCTATAGAGGAGGCTCAGTGGATGAAGAGTGGATGAAGTGCTTGCTGTAAAGCCCAATGGCCCTGGTGTACAAAGTGCCCAGGTGTACAAAGTGGCATGCACATCTAGAGTTCATTAGCAGTGGCAAGAGATTCTACCATGCCGATACTTTCTCTGTCTCTCTCTTTCCCTCCCTCTCTCTCTCTCTCTCTGAATAAGTAAATAAAAGAAAAAAAAGAATATTGCCTCAAATAGTACTGAACATTTAAAAAGTTCGGTTTTGCTTATTCATATCTTTAGCCCTTAGCATGATGTCCAGCATAGCCTAACTATATAGTAATATTACAGAGTTCATTAACACACTTTTCACTCACCTACAGATGATTTCCTATCTTTTGTCTCATCCTTTTTAATCATTCCATTATCACCTGTAAAATAAGGAATTAGATCACAAAGGTAAGTCATGGTTATAGTGAATTTTATGGTATTATTAATGTTAAACACAGAATCTGGAGATTTATAGTGGCCTGCAGTGTGTGACTTCATTTCATTTCAATTAATATAAAGTGACATCAAGGTTCATCAAGCAATTCCTTAAAATAGAAAGGGAAGAAATACTATCACACATTCGATAAAGCCAGTATTACTATTATAGATTATATATTACACATCAGTTTTAAAAAATAAAAAATTATATGAAACAAAATTCAAGCTGTGTATATAGCCAATGAAGGGTTTTGAAAAGCAAAGCAGCCTTTTTAAAGGCTGTGTTTAGGGCTGGAGAGATGGCTCAGTGGTTAAGGCACTTGCCTCCAGTGCCAAAGGCCCCGGGTTCAATTCCCCAGGACCTACATATGCCAGACCCACAAAGTGGTCTTTCTCTCCCTCTCTCAATCTCCGTATCTCTGCTTGAAAAATGAATAAATAAAATATTTAAAAAAAATAAAAATAAAATAAAAAATAAATAAAGGCTGTGTTTAGACACAATTATCTGGCTACAGAGTGAAGCAGTTACTGACATCTAAATTTTTAATCTCTCAGCCTATTGAATAATAAACAAGTCACAAGATTTCTGTAATGTATTACAATAGTTTCCAAAAATATCCAGCTTCAGTGGTTCAAATGAATATCACAGGAAAGCTTCTAAACTAACACACTGAACAAATCTAGTAACCACTGTGAAATATTTTAAAGCCTCACCAATGCCAGATGGGTGTTCTGTGTCAATCTGATCCTCTTCTTCAGAAAATGTTTGACTTGGGACTGCATCAATACTACGGGTATCAATCTTCCCTCCTGAGAAAACAGAACATGCTGGAAGTAAGGAAAGTATGAAATCATGCACCATGTAACCTTGGACAGGTTATTTTTTCCAAGAATTCACAGTTACTAATTGTGAACCAAAATATTTAGTAACTATGATAACCAAGTCATTGTAGGTAAATTTGAGGACACACACACACACACACACACACACACACACACACACACACACACACGGGATGTAGGTCATGAAACAAGAAAGGTGACCATGAGATGAAGGGAAAGAGATGTTAAGGAGGGGGGCATCAAAAAGGATAGATCACGTGGAATGTGAAAGCAGAAGCAGGGTCTTGAGGAAGAGTGGGTGGTAGGAGGAGGTCAGAACAAGGGAGAGAAGTAAGGGAGGAGGATCCACAAGAACAAAGTATGCATGAAAACACCAGAATGAAGCCCATTGTTTTGTAAACCAATTTTAAAAAACTATTTAAAATTTTAAGAAAGTTTAAAATACCCATTTTATTATTGCATAAACCGAAATCTGTCTTTTACAGGCAACTGATCCTAAAAGTAATTCACTTGCCAAGAACTGGACAGTAGTCAGTTAGATGTGATGACTCCCAATTGATTTTTTATGTCATTCAGTTGGTCACATATATGCGACAGTACTTAACACAAAAATGTTCCCAAAATAATGGAAAGATGGCACTAATATAACAATACCAAAAAGTAATATTTACTCTTGAAATTATTATGCAAGTTATTTAATTTAAGAAAAAACTGTGCAAATGTTGTGAACTATCATATCATAAACATTAGCCTGCAAGAAGATAAGTTTATGAGCCACGTACCTAGGGAAATCTTGTAGGCTATATTTGGAAAGATTAAGGATAGATATCTTATTGGCATTTGAAAGCATGTATTACTTTGAACACTTCCTAAATAGCTGTGCTCTGAGGAATCATTTTATTTTATAACAACCTAAATTGAGCCTTTTGAATGTAGCTCTGTCTCAAGTTTGGAAAGAATTAAGAAAATTAAGCTACTTCAGTTATTCTCAAGAAATGGGCTGCTCTAAACAGATTTAAGTACTCTAAAATGCTTCAAAAATCCCAGAAGTTCCACAGCCATCTCTTAAAAATAGAGCTTCTAATTAAGTACATTAAAGCCAGATTATATTCAATGTCCTATACCTAAGGTAGTGTTAATAAGAAGGTCTATATGGGGATAGTCTATACTTCAAGATATTGCTATATGTGCTTTGTTTTCAAATGTTAATTTTCTCATGGTAAATATCATTTTCATAAAGGGATAACAGGATGGGAAATGATAATGGAACAATGGCCTATTTCCGCAGGAGTTCAGCAAAATAGCCGGTTGCTCTCTGATAGCAGCCATCTTGGATCACACACTTGAACATAAGATGAATTAGCCAGATAGATTTTGTACATTTACCCTTTTTTGAGAGATGGACAAATATATTATAATTCTAGAAAATGTAAGTCAAAGAAACCTCATGACTAGGATTGCCTATTGATTCCTCATCAAAGTACATTTTGTTGTAGATATGTCTCAATTTATAACATTAGAACAGTGTACAAATGCATATAATGAAAATTAAGTTATTGTACTCAAAACCTTTGAACTAAAAATATTCTTATTTACTTGAACTAATAGTAAAATGTGGCATTTGCTTCATCCTACTCAGGTAATCTTTAAAGTCCACTTGCCCCTCATCTGAAAATGGGACAAAAAAGGAATGGATTTTAATCAAAATACATGTATATTTACTTATCTTTCAAAACTAAAGTTATTTTGTTTTTCTGTTTCTGCAATACACAACTCAGAATAACTATGAAAAGCAATATTTATGATGGCTCTTGAAGTCTTTTATTTTGGTAGGACCAATGAGCATTGCATATGGGTTTTACATATACCTTAACCAATTAGAGCTGTTGTTTTGGTATGCTTCTTCTCAGATATGCTAGCCTCTTGATTTTTCAGCATTACAAGTCCTTTTATAATGACTTTCATGGAGAAAATTTATGCACCAGAAAATAAGTACCATGAACCAGTCAACCATAACATTTAGACTATAAGTGGGCTGAAAGATAGCTCATCAGTAACAGGCACTTACTTGCAAAGCCTACTGGCCTGGATTCAATTCCCCAGTGACCACATAAAGCCAGATGCACAAAGTGGTGCTTTCATCGGGAGTTCATTTGCAGTGGCAAGAGGCCCTAGCACATCCATATGCTCTCTCTCTCTTTTTTTTCTTTCTCTTTCTCTCTCACTATCTTTCTCCTCACAAATAAATAAATAAAATTTTTTTTTGGTTTTTTGAGGTAGGGTCTCACAGTAGCCCAGGCTGACCTGGAATTCACTCTGCAGTCTCAGGGTGGCCTTCAACTCATAGCAATCCTCCTACCTCTGCCTCCTGAGTGCTGGTATTAAAGGCGTGCAACCACCACACCTGGCTAAATAAAAATATTTTTTAAATTCTATATTTACAAACAAATTGATATCAATAAAGTAAATAAGTAGTCTTTTGATATGTATAAGTAATATACTTAGGAGCTTAGAAGAAAACACCATACAAGGCTCTCCCTGTAAATTAAGCATCTATTGGCAGGATCACCAAAACACCAAAATAGCTTTTTGAGAATTCTGAGGAAATCAAACTAGCATGTGTGTTACCATGCTAAGGATTAGGCATTGTTTCATGGGCTTGAGATAGCTTCATCCCTTAGCTTCTGACCAATACAAAACTGTTATTCAAACCTCAAGAGACAAAATAATTGGAAAAGAAAGGAAGATTATATTTCCCTAGAATAGTCAATATGAGGATAATTCAGAAGTTTTACCCAGCCCTACACAGGAAAACCTAGTGTTGTTAAACTCATTACAGTAGGAAATGATTACTTCCTAATCACCAAACTCTGTGGATTAATGAGTGAAAATAGAGTTTTATATGTAATAAATGACTCAGCAAAGAAAATACTTACTGTCAGCAGAAATGGATGAGGTTGCCTCCCGTAGTACTTCCTCTGGATTACAAATTCCCAGGCCTTCCAGAGTACATTTTAAATCATCAGCATTAATTGTTTTATTGGTGACTTTGTCTAAGGCCACTGCAAGTCCATTAACCTCTATAAAAAGGAAAATATTTTCAGTTTAGGTACACTCAAATTCTAAATTATAAATGAACTATAATTAAAAAATAGATTCTTGATGTTTTAAACTTTTATTTTATGACTTATGTACTTTAATGTATGAATATATTACATGTCGGTCTAATTCCCACAGGGTTATATACTCTTATATCCCTTCTTCCTTGCTCTCATTCCAAGGAGGACCCTCCTCAGTGGGGTTATTGGTATTCACTGTGGGGTCATGAATGCATCAATCAGTCTCTGTGGTGGGGGACAGTGTCTCAGAGTACTCCTTCCCACCCTGTGGCTTTTACAATCTTTCCAGCCAATTTTCCCCAATATTCCCTGAGCCTTGATGGTTGTGTCCCTGGATTTCTATTTTGATGAGTTTTGAGTATCTTCAGGGTCAATCGCCATTTCCATGAAACAGGCTGTCAGTCCAGCAGTAAGACCTGCAGTCATATTTAAATCATCACTCCCTGTACAATGCCTCCTGAGGCCTGTCAAATGTTATAGAGGTGACTCATCTTGTGTTAGGCATTGGCTGTGCATTTCTTTTCATATTGATGGATCTTGGTTCTCCTCGAAATAAAAACTAATGTTAATATAAGGAGGAGTTCCCACCAACCACCTCAAGTGGAATCAAAATGGGCAGACCTCAAAGCAAGAATATTACACCAGCTGAGAAAAACACACCAGATGACATAAATAACACAACTAAAGGGAGAGAGCAGAGGCAGGCCCAGGAAGACACGACACTAAACCCTGATCATACTGACACAGATCCTAAGGAGAACTTAATGTTAGTCATGCAAGAAAAGATGGACCAAAATAATGAAAGGATACAAAGTCAGCTTATTAGCTTTGCCACCAGGCTTAATATAATGGAGGAGAACCAAATGAATGTCAGAAAAGACATATCAGAACTAAAGGCAAGCCAGCAAACTGAAGGTATCAAAAACCAGCTTTCCAAATTAACCGAAGACATCTGCAAATATAAGAATGACTGTCAGGAAGAAGTAATGAAATCAAACCTGGAAATGAAATAACATCTCAACAGGATGATAGAAGCAACCCAAAAAAGAAGTTGCAGAAAACAAAAACCATATTGAAATAACAAGAACATCCCTAGAATCTCTTACCAAAAGGATTAATCACTGGGAAAACAGAACCACAGACATGGAAGACAGAACAGAGGAGAATTCGAGAGAAATCGGAACCTTAACAAAATTCAAAAGAGCAATGAACAAGACTCAAGGGAAATGTGGGATACCATAAAAAGACCTACTTTCAGGATCATGGGGATCCCAGAAGGAGAAGAAAACCAAAGTAGGGGCATAGAAAATATTTTCAACAGAGTCATCTGAGAAAACTTCCCATACTTGGCAAGAGATAGTCCTGTACAGCTAAGAGAGATACGGAGGACCCTAAACAAATTGGACCA
>PVHP010039819.1:0-10884 GCA_004024765.1 Zapus hudsonius | reverse complement strand
GCTAAGCCATCTCTTCAGCCCCCATTTTCTTTTTTAAAAATTTTTATCTATTAGAGAGGGAGAGAGAGCCAGAGTGAGTTTTTTTTTTTTTTTTTTTTTTTTTTTGAGGTAGGGTCTCGCTCTAGCCCAGGCTGACCTGGAATTCACTATGTATCTCAGGGTGGCCTTGAACTCATGGTGATCCTCCTACCTGTGCCTCCCGGGTGCTAGGATTAAAGGCGTGCACCACCATGCCCAGCTTTTTAAAAAATATTTTATTCATTTTCAAGCAGAGAGAGAGAGAACCAGGGCCACCACCTTGTGGATCTGGCTTATGTGGGTCCTGGGGAATTGAACCACGGGGCCTTGAGCACTAGAGGCAAGTGCTTATTCACCTGCCAGCAGCCTTTCCCGGGCCCCTGTTGAGGCTTCTGCAGCCCCAATTTTGGCCACTAGGGGCCCTCTGCTCCTCTGGTTTGAGAGGAGAGAAAAATACTCTCTTAATTTCCCCAAACCAAGAGAAAGGAAAGAGAACTAAAGCAAGATGTTGTGATGGGGCTGGAGAGATGGATCAGAGGTTAAAGGCACTTTCTTGCAAAGCCTAATGGCCCTGGGTTCAATTCCCCAGGACCCACATAAAGCCAGATACATAAAGTGACACATTCATTTGGAATTCATTTGGCAGGAGTCTCTGGTGTACCCGTGTTCACTCTCTTGGTCTCTCTCCAATAAATGAATCAATAAAACCTTTCGAAAAAAGAAAGATGCTTGAACAACACATGGTTTTCGAGTTTTGACTACAGTTAATTCCTGTGCTGTTTGACGCAGCTGACTGGCCCAGCCTTCCTGCCTCCAGCGCTGAGTTCTTAGCCATCATCTCCCTGGTCTGGCCAGGAGCCTAGCCTGTGGCCCTCCCCTCAGCTTCTCCCCTCTAGCAGTCCTGATCTCTGACTACCTCCTCTGGCTCTGAGAAAGCAGTTCCTTAGCCCCCTTGGAGCTTTAAAAATTACATTTATTCCTTCTCAGATGTTTAGGTTTTCATCAGAAAATAAAATTGATTTTCGTGCTGAAGAGGTGCTTGTCTGCAAAGCCTAATGACCTGGGTTCTATTCCCCAGTACTAACGTAAATCCAGATGTACAAATGGTTCATTCGTCTAGAGTTTGTTTGCGGCGGCTAGAAACCCTGGCATGCTCATTCTCTCTCTCTCTCTCTCTCTCTCTCTCTCTCTCTCTCTCTCTCTCTCTCTCTCTCTCTCTCCTCTCTCCCTCTCTCTCTCCTTGTAAATAAATATTTTTAAATTGATTGTCTATGTATATATGACATAAAAGAGAAATAAAAACAGGGCATGGTGGCACACACCTTTAGTCCCAGAGGCAGAGGGAGAGGCAGGAGGATCTGCATGAGTTCAAGGCCACCCTGAGACTACATAGTGAATTCCAGGTCAGCCTGGGCTAGAATGAGACCCTAACTCAAAAAACCAAAAAAAAAAAAAAAAAAATTCAATCTTCTAAGGAGGGAGATTGATTTTTTTTTTTCCAGCCTGCAATATACTAGTTTCCCAGAACTCCCCTGGCAGGGTACTTCCCATGTATTTGGATTAAGACTTCATAAATGGCTAAAGGCAGTTGGTAAGAGGCAACTTGAAATTGGCATTGCCCCAGACTGATAATAATATTCAGTGGAGAGATAACCTACTTTGAGTACAATCTTAAGGTAGTTGGGAAAGAACATGGTCCTGGCTTGTCTCCTATTACTTACACTGGGTCTTTGTCCTAGCTGGTGGTAAACTAAGTCAGAAATTATTTCTTGAAGTTCGTTAGTCATTTTTTGTTTGTTTTTCAAGGTAGGGTCTTGCTCTATCCCAGGCTGACCTATTCATCAGAATTCATAGAATTCACTATGTGGTTTCAAACTGGCCTTGAACTCATGGCAATCCTCCTACCTCAGATTCCCTGGGATTAAAGGTGTGTGCCAACTGCATCTGGATTTGTTAGTCAATTTTATGCTGCTGTAACAAATACCTGAAATTTCAATTTACAGAGAGAGAAAAAAATTTTTTGGTTCCGTTTTGAAGGTTCTAGTCATAACCAATTGGCCCCATTGTTTTTTTTAATATTTTATTTATTCATTTTCAAGCAGAGAGATGAGATACAGAGAGAGAGAGAGAGCACCAGGGCCACCACCTTGTGGGTCTAGCTTATGTGGACACTGTGGAATTGAACCGGAGCCTTAGGCACTGGAGACAAGTGCCTTAACCACTGGGCAATCTCTCCAGCCCTGGCCCCATTGTTTGATAGGAGCCTGAGGTAGATGAAGCCATTCATACTGTGGTCACTGGGAAGCCAAAAGAAAGAGGAAGAGAGCCGGGAGGCAGAGATAGGAGGATCACCTTGAGTTCAAGGCCACCCTGAGACTACATAGAGAATTCCAGGTTAGGCTGGACTAAAGTGAGACCCTACCTAGAAAAACCAAAAAATAAAAAGAAAGAGGAAGAGATTAGGGTCTCACAGGTCCCTTTGAGGGCAGGTTCCCAGTGACCTAAGACCTCCCACTATTTTTTTTTAATTTTTATTATTTATTTATTTGTAAACAGAGAGGGGGGAATGAGGATATGGGCCAGTAGCCACTACAAACAAACTCCAGAGGCATGCGCCCCTTTGTGCATCTGGCTTTATGTGGGTACTGGGAAATCAAACTCAGGTCATTAGGTTTTGCAGGCAAGCACCTTAACTGATAAGCCATATCTCCAGCCTCATTTCTTTTTTTATTTTTGAAATGGGTCTCACCATTTTGGAAGCTCACTTTAAGTTCTTACACTCAAGAGATCCTCCCTCCTCAGCATATCCAATTGCTGGAACTATAAGGACCCAACACTGTGCCTGACCTAAGGCCCCATTTCTTAACATTGTCCAACTTGGGTACTGTTTAATATAATGGGCCTTTATGGAACATTCCAGCTTCAAACTATAGCAAAGTTTAACATTGACTGTTTTGTTTTGTTTTGTTTTTGGGGTAAGAGTCATTCTGTAGTTCCAGGCTGGCCTCCAACTCACAACTCACAGTGATCCTCCTGAGTGCTGGGATTATAGGCATGTCATCATGCCCAGCTTCCCCTGCTTTTAAAAATCCTTGTTTTTTAGTTGCTGGAGGTGGTGTGTGTGTGTGTGTGTGTGTGTGTGTGTGTGTGTGTGTGTGTTTACTGTTATCTCAGACTTTAACAGTCTTAACATTCTTCCAAAATTCAAATCTCATTTTGGCTAGAGAAGCTTCTCTTTTTCAGATGGTGGTGACCATTGGGATAACTCAAAAGACACCATAGTGCTGACAAGAAATGACAGTGGAGTGTTCAGCACTGGGACATCTCTATCACACTTCCTGAGGCTCACGGTCTATTGCAGAAGAGGTGGTGGAAAGATTGTAAGAACCAAAGGAAGGGTTGGACTGCTTACCATGCAATCTTCCAGACACAAAATGGCCTTAATATTTATGACTTTGTAGTGCCTGATAATACCTATATATAATGGGAGGAAAAGATGATGACACCGCAACAAAATAGAGACTAATTGAGAGGGAGAAGAGATATGAGGGAGGGTGGGGAGGGAATCATAATGGTTTACTGTCTATAATTATGGAATCTATCAATAAAAAGTTAAAATTAAAATCTCTTCTGGGCCTCAAACATTCTCTTTACTGTAAAATCCTATAATAATTTTAAAAACACAAGTTATATATTTCCAAATATATAATGGCACAGAATAAATATTCTCTTCCAAAAGGGAGGAACAGAAGAAGAGTAAGGCAAGATTAGATCAAAGCAAGATTGGAATCCAGCAAGGCAAACACAAACCTTGTAGCTTCATGTCCATCATCTGGGGCCCTCGTTGGCTTCATCAGTTCTCCAGTAGGCAGCTCCACCCCTTGGGTTCTGCTGTCTGAAGCACGCTTAGCCTTCCTCCTGGGCCAGCTCTTTACCTGACAGGGTACTTTCCTGATGATGTTCTGACAGCCCTGCAAGCCAGGATCACCACCTGACGTTAATAGGCCAATTAAAGATACAATAGTGAAAAGCAGAAAAAAAAAGATTATTGAATATGACCACAGTGGAAAGAGTAACAAAGAGGTCCCAGTGATCCTCCCAAGTCCATCTTCAGGGTCCTAGCAGGAGGTTTAAGTTTGTTTTCTTTTTTTTTTTTTCTCGAGGTAGGGTCTCACTGTAGTCCAGGCTGACCTGGAATTCACTATGTACTCTCAGGGTGGCCTTGAACTCATGAAATCCTCCTACCTCTGCCTCCCAAGTGCTGGGATTAAAGGCATGTGCTACCACGACCAACTAAGTTTGTTTTCTTTAAACTATTATTTATTTTATGAGTAGAGAGAGAAAGGGAATGGGTGTGTCAGGGTCCTGTACCACTGCAAGCAAACTCTAGATGCATGCTGCACTTTGTGCATCTGAGTTTAAGTGGATAGTGGGGAATTGAAATTGGGCCAAACCCAGGCCAACTTCTGAGCCATCTCCCCAGCCCAAGCTTTAGGTTTAAAGAGAGGAAAAGAAGCATGCATATGAAGCAGTACTGCCCAAAGCACATCACACCTATCATCGTTCTCTTTGCTTCAGTCTTTCTGCAATGATCTGTCAAGTTGTCTAAACCATGTGAAATGTCTTTCTGGGAGACAAGCTCCTGCTCTGGTTGATACCAGGGCCCCAACCATTTCCTCCTCCAAGGACAAGATTCCGGGAGACATTCCGATTTCATGGGTGCATTACCTCAATAGTCTGCTAGCCAAAGGAAGGAGCCCATGAGTCTCTACAACATCTTCATTCCTGCCAGGATGGTTACACCAGCAGGTGTGTGAGGCCACTAGTTACAGTGCATCTGCAGTCAGGAAGCAGAGAGAGATGAATTCTGGATTCCTCTGCTTCTTCTTTTTATTCAGTCTGGGACCCCAGCCCAAGAGAAGGTGCTGCAAACATTCAAAGTGAGTCTTCCCTCCTCAGTTAAATCTCTGGGAATGCCTTCACAGGCACACTCAGAAGATCTTGTCAAGTTGACACCAAGATTAAGCATCACAATGTGGGAGATTGTAAAGTCATTCATTTTCATCACTATATTGAATTCCATTGTGTGACTATTTCATAACTTACTTATACATTGAATTATTGATGGGCCAGTAGATGATTTCTAGTTTAAGACTGTTGTAAATAGTATTGTTATGAAGACTTTGACACATGTCTTTTGTGAATATATGTATTCATTTCTTTTGGGAGTAAAATGACCAAATCCATAAGATATGTCTTCTTAGGCTTAGTAGGTACTGGCTAATGGTTTTTTTGTTT
Source organism: Zapus hudsonius (assembly GCA_004024765.1). NCBI lineage: Eukaryota > Metazoa > Chordata > Mammalia > Rodentia > Dipodidae > Zapus > Zapus hudsonius. The sequence continues at coordinate 5,568 of PVHP010039819.1, read as the reverse complement.
GTTTGTTTGTTTCTTTTGGTTTTTTGAGGTAGGGTCTCGCTCTAGTCAAGGCTGACCTGGAATTCACTCTGTAGTCTCAGGGTGGCCTCAAACTCATGGCAATCCTCCTACCTCTGCCTCCCGAGTGCTGGGATTAAAGGCATGCGCCACCACGCCCGGCTGGCTAATGGTTTTGCAAAGTGGTTGTACCAACTTAAATTCCCAACTGCAGTGTATGAAAGTCCACATCCTAGTTAACTCTTTTTGTGAGTATAGTTATAATTTGCATTTTTTTGTTAGGGTTGTGCTATGGTTTGAATCTGAAATGCTCCTTATAGGCTCATGTGTTTGAACATTTGGTGGTACTGTTTGGGGTGGTTGTGGAATCTTTGGGATACATGACCTAGTTCGAAGACACAGGCTACTTAGAGGTGTGGCTTCACAGTACAGCCCCACCCTGTTTCCAGTTTCCTCTCTGCTTCCTGATCTGCCAGCATGTGAAGGTCTGCCTCCACAAACTCCCGCCATGGTGGACTGAACCTTCTGCCATGCCTTCCCCACCATGATGGACTGACATCCCCTGGAACCATGGGCAGAATAAATCTTTCCTCTTTCACATTGTTTCTGTCCAATATTTTGTCACAATAACAAAAAAAAGTAATGAACACAGAATAAAACAGGACTTTTTAAAATATGTTTGAAAGACATTGTGCTGGCTAACCTTTATTGTTAATTTAATTGGATCTAGACTCACCTAGTAGACAAATCTCTGAGCATCTCTGTGAAGGAATTTCTATATTAGGTTACTTGAGGTAGGAAGACCCATTCTAACTGTAGATAGTTCCATTCCCAAGGCTGGGATTCCAGACTGAATAAAAAGGAGAAAGCTAGCTGAGCATCGGCATTCATGTCTCTGGTTTCTGACTGTGAATGCATGTCCAGCTGCCATGATGTCCCTTCCATGATAGACTGTACCCTGAACTGTGAGCCTTCAATTGCTTTGCCCGTTATTTTGTCACAGTAATATGAAAAGTAAACAATACAGACATTTTGTATTTTTTCTATGAATTTTCCTTATCATGTGTTCACTTTAAATATTGGTATTTTACTTATTATGGATTATTTATTTACAAGGGGAGATTGAGAGAGAGAGAGAGAGAGAGAGAGAGAGAGAGAGAGAATAAACCGGGCATGGTGGCGCATGCCTTTAATCCCAGCACTCGGGAGGCAGAGGTAGGAGGATTGCCATGAGTTCGAGGCCACCCTGAGACTACAGAGTGAATTCCAGGTCAGCCTGGACTAGAGCGAGACCCTACCTTGAAAAAAAAAAAGAGAGAGAGAGAATGATAATGGGCATAATAGTTCCTGCCACTGCAAATGAACTCCAGATACATGCACCACTCTGTGCATCTGACTTTACATGGCTACTAGGGAATTGAACTCCAGCCTTTCTGCTTTGCAGGCAGGCACACTGAGTCATCTCTCCAGCCCTTGATAACTTTTTTTGCCCAACTCCATTATCCGTGTCAAAATGATAATAAGCTTAATATTGTGGAGGTCTTTTGGAAGTAATGACAGCTTCCTTGGGGTCATGAAGTGACAGACACAAAGTTAAAAGATACTATCCCAAAGCATTTCTACCTATCCTCTGGCTCTTACACTCCTTCTACCCCATCTCCCCCCAGATTCCCTGAGCCTTGGGGAACATAATAAGGATGTCTCAATTAGCACTGAGGACTCAGTCTTCCCTTATGCTCATCAACTTGACAAGTTTGAGTCTCCCCTATTCTCACCGTCATTTGACAAAAGAAGTTTCTCTGACCAAAGGTGAGAGCAGTAATTCATAGGCATTAACATAATATAAAAATCAAAGAGAGGGCTGGAGAGATGGCTCAGAGGTTAAGGCACTTGCCTTCAGTGCCTAAGGCCCTGGGTTCAATTCCCCAGGACCCACATAAGCCAGACCCACTAGGTGGTGGCCCTGGTGCGCATTCTCTCTCTCTCTCTCTCTCTCTCTCTCTCTCTCTCTCTCTCTCTCTCTGCTTGAAAATGAATAAATAAAGTCATAAAAATATTTTTAAAAAATCAAAGAGAAATTTGATTGGGTACAACATATCCTTCTCGTCAGCTGACAATGGTTCCTTTCCTCCCAGTGGTGACCAAAACTAGGTTCTCAGTGCTGGGGATGAATTCCTTCCAATGTTACTCCATAACAGTCAGGCCACTGTTGCATCAGTGGGCCCTTGATGCATAGCTAGTCAGTGGGGTAGCTTGCAGGGTGGATCTAGAGTTGAGTAGGTTAGCCTGCTGATGACTTCTCTTCCCTAGCATGCTTCATAGCACTTTGCAGCACTGTGATGGCTAGGCAGCAAGGAAGAGGCTTCTGGAATCATCCCTGCTGAATTTTTCAGTGTCCTGCAACTGACATTCATGGTTCCTCCAGGATAGGGTCTTTTCATCTAGTTTTGGAAGTTTTTGGTTTCCTCCTCCTCCTCTTCTTCCTCCTTCTCCTTCTTCTTCTTTTCCTCTTCCTCCTCCTCTTCCTCTTCTTCCTCCTCCTCTTCTTCCTCCTCCTCTTCTTCCTCTTCCTTCTCTTCCTCTTCTTCTTCTTCTTCCTCTTCTTCCTCCTCCTCCTCCTTCTTCTTCTGCTATGTGAGTAGTGTGCATGTGTTCTTGAGAGTCCCATGTGTTCACCTGAGGCAAAGTGAGCTCACCTATGGTGGCAAAAGTGGAATGTTGGTGCTGTCATTTCTTAGGAAGTGGCTGCATGTTAACCTCTATGCAAAGCCTGCTTCACTGGGATTTTTTCTCTATTTTTAATTTTTGACAGGAAGAAGTCCGATGCTTTGGCACGATGTGCCTCTGTTGCTAATTGGACAGATCATTTGCTCAAATGCAGTGTTTTTAGTTTTATGGTTTTTTTCCTTTTTCAATTCTAAGAACCAAACCAGTTGTGTGTGCTTCCTGTTACCCATCCCTGGATGGTCCACTGTTCCCGAGTTGGATGGACACTGTGACAGTAGCTCCCATGGGTGTCCCCCGTCCTATAGCTTCTTAGTTACAGGCTGCCGTAGGCCCACTGGCGCCTGGGACCTGTTCTTGTCCAGTGCACTGGAATTATTCCTTTCTTCCCGTTCTGGTGGGGGCACACTGGAATTGAGAGAGACATGGAGATACTTGTGCACTTTTTACTAAAATGCTGGGGTTTTCCTTTTACTTCATGGATTTCTAGGAACACTGCCCACACTTGGTGATCATCTGTACCGCTCACCTCCGGCTGGGAGGGTCACTTTATGAGGTTATGTCCTGCTGTCCAGAAGGACAGCGCTTCCCTGTCGTACTGAAGGCACGGCGCCGCAGTCTCCCCGAGACCCAAGCTCCTGGAGCTTTCGAGAGTTATTTATTGATCTTACGGTAGGGCTAGCATGGATCCCTTTATATCAATCATGTGCTATTAAAACTATGAAGATTCCAATGACTCCGTTGTGAAGGATGCTCTCTGGACTCGGTAAGAGTAGAGAGGTGAAGGAAGATCACTGGACCCAGCCCTCCGCTGTGCTGTCCACTTTGCCACTGAGCACATTACCCGGATGACACAGTACATCCTGTTGCATTCGCCACATTCTTCCTCATACACCACTACTTGGTAATGGCATTCCAAGTTCAGCCCTCGAGAGTGAGCTCTTTGGCTCTTGAAAGGCAAGTTAACGGTAGGTGTAGCTTCCTTTCATTTCTGACAGAAGTGGTGCAGGGGCTCAACATGTTAGTTAAGTAAAGTACTTTCACACACTACCTCTTTTTTTCTTTTTTAATAAAATTTTAACATAGAACTTTTCTCTTGGGGAAAATACTTCAGGGCTTGACTTTTGTACAAATCTTAACTGTAAAGTACAGATTTCTCTTAATCCGTGAAAATGGAGAAGAAAGCTGTTAGTGCTGCTACCCTCAGCGATCCCGTGAGGGATGCCGTCTCAAGTGTGCTAACTAAGGGCTGGCACCGGTCACTGGTATCAGATCTGAGGTTTTGAATGCACCTTAAGGAAAATGTCAGCCGCTCGCTCAGTGTGGTCCATGGTCCTGACTGTCAAGCCTGGCTGAAGTCTCTTCTGTCTTCTGATTGACACGTTCTCAAGCTGTCGACACGATGTATGTGCTTTTGTGAACCATGAATTTTCTAATTAAATTTTACATACTACAACATGATTTTTACATGAATGATACTTTGTTTAAACTATGAAATGTCAGTATTTTACTACAATTTTATTATAAAATGTACATTATCACTAAATGAACTTTGATTTTAAAAATCAAATTATCTTTAGTTGTATATTATTTTTTACAAATAAAGATAGGCTTAAAAAAAAAAGTGGAATGTTGGGTGTCCCGCTCCAAGGCTCTTCTGCCCATTCTTGTTTGAGCTGGTGTCTCTTACTGATCCTGGAGCTTTCTGGGTTTCTTTCTTTGTTTTGCAAACTCCTGTATTTCGGGAGTCTCTACTCCCCTGCAGGATTGGGGTTATGGGGTGTGTGTGACTATTTATGTGGCTTCTGAAAGATCAAATTTGGATGGTCTAAGGCCCCCATGCTTGCACAAGAGGTTCACTTAACCTCTGAGTCATCTCTCTAGTCTGTTGCTTCTAAAATTTTAACAGCTCTTTAAATATTAGGATATTGGCCTTTGCTGGTTATTATCTATTTCTACTTATCAACTGATCCAGCTGCTCTTTCTATGTATTGGAAGTGAAACCCACATCTTCCACCACCCCAACTCCTTTGTAAATTAGCTTCTGGTCGGGTGTGTCCAATGGAAGGCCTTGGCAGAAGAATAGAGAATTGGGGATGAGAGAAAGGTCAAGCTTTTTCCCCTCTCTCCCTGCTTCATCCTTGGTAAAGCCTCTGAGTACTTTCTCATCAATAATGCAGCTCACAATTGGCTCAGATCTTATCTCTGTAGTCTTAGGGAGCTATGGCTATCCCAGAGGCCACTTGTTTTGACATTCACATCTCTTGTTCATTGCCTCAGCTCTGCCTTTATTCTTACTTGCAATTTGTTCATTAAAATAGTATTGTCATTTAGGAATAAATTTTATTGCTACAAGGATCCTAGTTGTCACATAGTTTTTGTGACAGTTTTTAATTCTTAACCAATATATACCATCTTATTTTGAGTTCATTTATAATGGTTTTTTTTTTTTTTTGTTTTGTTTTTGTTTTTCAAGGTAGGGCCTCGCTCTAGTCCAGGCTGACCTGGACTTCACTATGTAGTCTCAGGTGGCCTTGAACTCACGGTGATCCTCCTACCTCTGCCTCCTGAGTGCTGGGATTAAAGGTGTGCACCACCACGCCCAGCTTGATTTATAATGTTTTTAATGAATTTAAAAAAATATTTATTTATAGGTCCCTTGTTCATCATTCATTGTCTGCTGAGTTCCCTATGGATCCTCCCTGATATGACTGTGGTGGCTCCTCTCTTGTCAGGATCTCATCCATCGGCCTAAGGTTGGTTGGTAAGGTTAGATGGGCCACCTCTCTCTCGTTGTATCCTGAAAAACACAAACACATTAGGCTTATCCTGAGTTGGTTGAATGGC
>PVHP010039818.1:0-16181 GCA_004024765.1 Zapus hudsonius | reverse complement strand
TAACAACTGACTTGGGCCAGGAAGACCGAGATGAGTACTAAGATATACAGGATCCCTTGCCACAAGGACTAATACAGACAGCCCACGAAGGAGGATATACAACTGATCAGGGATGGGGAGGGGGGGAATTGGGGAAGTCGGGATAACAACGCATGGTTTGCCCACTAAATAATGTAACTCATTATGGACAATAAATATTAAATTAAAAAAAAAGGTGACATGCTAAAGAGAAATCTTGCAGGAAAATTGAAAGTATTTAGTAGTGATAATATCTCTCAGGATTCCTGTAAAAATAAAAGAAAGAATAGAAAGTTCTGATATGGTACATGTATTTTAAATGAATGAATATTTTTCTAATTTTTTTCTTCAAAGAAGAATAAAACACTACTAGTGGTTGGAGTGTTTGCCTGCAAAGCAGAAGTGCCAATGTTTGATTCCCCAGGACACATGTAAAGCCAGATGCACAAGGTTGCACCTGTGTCTGAAGTTCATTAGCAGTGGCTGGAGGCCCTGCTGCACCCGTTCTCTCTTGTGTTTGACCATTTCCCCTCTCCCACACTCTTTCCCAATTAAATAAAGAATATATTTAAAAAGTAAAACATTGTCTATGTTAGGATTATATGATGTTAAGAATGAAAAGAATGTCAATATTCATATTTTATTAGAGTCAAGATGAAAGATAATTGTTAGATTACATAATATAAGCAATAATATAATTTCAAAGTTACCACTTATGACGATTCTTGGTCATAATGTTAGCAATACTGACATATTCTTAAGACAAGGAGGTTTGTGTCATTTAATGATGAAAGTCTTATAAAGTAGGGGGCCTGATTTTAGGCAGTCCTGGCTAATAGATATCAAACAGAAAACACACTGGTGAATGTCAGAGAATGAGTTTAAAAATATTATTACATTGTTTAGCCCTGGCTTTGATAGTATTGACAAGATCTTTAACATTATGTAGGCAACAATGTAAACACTGTGAACACTCAACAACTCTTGTTATAGCTAGTTGTGGTCTGGTTTATCATATCTGTGCTCAGATCATCAGGTTTCTTCAGAGTGACAAGGAAAGCACTGGGCTGGGCTGAGAGTGGGAAACAAAACATATCTAATCCCAAGGAAATTGTTGTGTGGAAGGAGCAGTCTCCTTAGCTTTGAAGGATGTTCACCTTCTAGCTGAGTGGTCCTGGAAAAGAAGAAAATATGGCTCCTGATAAATGGTTGGGTGTGGCAGGTGCAGTCTAATTTCTAAGTGATCTCTCTGAAAGAAATCACTGACTAAAAAATGTTGGACAAACAACGAAGAATTCTCAGAGGCAGTCTAATACACAACTATAAGGAAAATTGAGGCAGAAGATAGAACAGACTAAGCTCAGACAAGGGTACTTTATTCAGCAGGGATGAAACATGACTTCTTTTGGGTCTGAAGTCAAGTTTTCCTGGGTAGCTTCTATGAGCATATTTAAAGGACCTTTGGGGTGATATGCGCTTCACAGTTAAAGTTTCTCCTAGATACAGGATTTTCTAAGTGACAGTCTATCTGAGGCACATAAATGTGGATTGGGCTGTGGTGTTAAACTCTTTTCAAAAGGGGTTTAACAGAGGTAGGGTCCTTCAGATATGTAAAACATTTTCTCAGGTTCAGGGAAGTGAATTTTCCCTTCAACAACATTGTAAAAGGTGGCAGTGAGCAAGCTTTTGAAAGGAGATTCAATACCCTTATTTGTAAGACTTCAGGCTTCAAGGGAGATTTTTTTTCAGTGTAGAAAAGATTACTACTATTAAGCAAACACCCCTTGGTGAGCATGTTTTACTGGAGCTGAGAGGAGCAATGTGATCAAAACATTCAAGGAAATGAAACAGAAGCTAAACAAAGGGACAGATGTCAAACTTTCTGAGATACAATGGGCATCTAATGTGTCAAGTGTAGAGTCATTCCTTTTCAGAAAAGTAGCATCTATGTCTCAGTAAGATCAATTGACTTTATAAGGTTTATGTATATAAATATAATATACATATATATATATACGGTTTTAAAACACTCAGTACAATCTGTTATGAAAAGGAGAGAGACAATCTATTATGAAAAGGAGAGAGTACAATCTGTTATGAAAAGGGGAAGAGAGAAAGAAGAAAAGACTGAAAAGAAAGCAAAGAAAGAGTGAGAGACAGGAATATAGAGAGAGGAAGAAAATGTTGGAGAAACAAGGAAAGAAGCAGAAATTTAAGCAAATGCAGATGTATTCAAAGGCACTCCCTTACTTCATTTCTACTGAAGGTTTTTATAGGTCAGTGGAACTCTATGCACTGTGTCATGTTTTATTTGTCTTCACTTTTACAGGCAGTTAAAAGAACCCAATATGCCCAATATAACTGCAGTCACTAGATTCTTCTTCGTGGGATTCTCTGAGGACCAGGACCTGCAGACTGTATGCGGTGTGCTCTTCCTGCTGATGTACCTGGCCATTCTTATGAACAACCTCATCCTCATCACACTCATCACCATGGACCTGCAGCTCCAAACACCCATGTACTTCTTCCTGAAGAATATATTCCTCATTGATGCCTTCTTTTTGTCTGTAACACTCCCAAATTTTATTGTCAGTAGTCTAACTCATAGCAATTACATTTCCATTCTAGGATGTGCCTTCCAGATGTTTTTAATGACATCTTTTGCAACCGGAGAAACATATCTCCTCACAGCAATGTCCTATGACCGCTATGTAGCCATCTGTTCTCCCTTGCACTATGAGGTCATCATGAGTGGTGATGTCTGTGTGCTGATGGCAGATGTTTCTTGGGCCATTGGTGGAATCTTTGGGGCTTTGATCACAGCTGGAATATTCTCTTGTCCTTTCTGTGGCTTCATTGTGATCCCACAATTTTTCTGTGATGTTCCTTCATTACTGAGGATTTCCTGCTCTGAAACACTCTTGATAATTTATATCAGCATTGGCATGGGTGTGTTTCTAGGTTTGTGTTGTTTCTTCTCTGTCCTAATCTCTTATTTTTATATTTTCTCTACTGTGCTGAAGATTCCTACCAGTAAAGGTCAGTCAAAAGCATTCTCTACCTGCTTCCCCCATCTCATTGTTTTCTCTGTTTTCATGATAACTGGTTGTTTTGTTTATCTGAAGTCACCTTCAGATACACCATCTATTATTGACAGGCTCTTCTCTGTGATATATACTGTGCTGCCTCCAGCCCTCAATCCTGTGATTTACAGCCTGAGGAACAATGATGTGAAACAGGCTCTGAGGAGGTGGCAGCAAAGGCTCTGGACAGAGGCTTCCTTCACTTAATATTTTCATGTGTCTTACCATGGCTCACAGGCTCGCAAGCCACAAGGAAGTGTCATAAGTTTTTACTGTGGAAACACATAAAATTGTATATTCTCATTTTCTCTGAGGAAGTAATCACTCAAGAACATACATGACTCAGGAAAAATTATCTAATAATAATAATAATAATCTAGTTGCGGAAGAGGGGGCGCAAAGAATGTAAGAGTAATGGGAGGGAGAATAACTAATGCATAAAAGGGAATGCCATCATGGATTCAACAGCATTATCTAATAACCTATGATATTGAGCATATTGTGTTAATATATATATATATATAAATTTACGCCAATAAAAATGTTTTTTTAAAAAAAGTATATACATGTTTTCTAAAGTCAGACAGATTTCATTGGAGTTGCAATAGTCATGATACACATTTGTGCTCTTCTCTTTTGAGAATTTCTCATTTGAGAAATTTAAATTAATAACATGATTGCTCATTTTTCGATGTTTTATTGCGTTTTACTTTTTTAGGTAGGGTATTGCTCAAGCCAAGACTGACCAAGAGGAACTCACTATATTCTCAGGGTGGGCTCAAATTCACCGTGATTCTCCTATGTCCAATTTCCATTTCTGGATGTAAAAGCTTGTGCCTACAAATCCAGCTCTTCCTTATAATAAATTTTTATAACTGGCCTTTTTATTTTATATTTTATTTTATTATCCTGTGTACATTAGGCCAGTTTAATGAACATGAGGAGTAATGTTATTTTAACCTATTTCTTCAACCACCCCACTGCCTGCATATTCTTGAAAACTTATTTGTCTGTTGTCTTTACTAAAAACAAATAAATAATTGAGATGATTTGATGGATACACATTGTGCAAAAAAACTGAGTTTTATAGGTAAATTTACTCTTGTCTTTCTTGAAACTCTTTTCAGTAGTGAGACCAAATAACAACAGAGATCCTACCACTGTTGGACAAGATACTCAAAGTTTCACTGCCAAAAAAAAAAAAAACCCATTATCTAAAGAGATGTCTCAAGGAAAGAGGCAGTCATGGAAGAACAGAACTGAGCCAACTTCTCAAAGACAAATACTCAACCTGTTAGAAATATGGGGGGGGGGGTTCTAAATATCTATGGTCTATTTCATTGATGAGACCAAGAACCAAGACTTCCTTAGATTTCTTATCCTAACATAACTTAGTTAATAGGCAAGGAACATTGACTAAGCCCCATTGCACTGGGTGCTGAGGAGAGATCTTCAGTGAGAATAAATAATGCCAGCCAATGGTACTGAGAAACCAGCTTATAATACTGATATTCATCTTTCTCTTTTGCTCTTTTTTGCCACTCACATGCAATCACATCTTATATTTTCTATTGGGGGATCAAAACCATATGTCTATTTATTACATATAAAAGTCAAATGTGTCTACCTGTCTCCTATGGAGGCAGGAGTGGGGGAAGAAGGACAGTTATGAGGTTCCAAGAAGCATGTATAAAAAAAACCAATGAGAGTAAAGATCTAGAAAGTTCCTGGACCATGGAGACTTGCAACAAAGGAAAACATCAAAAAAGTGGTGCAAGGTATATAAAAGTCACATAAAAATATCACAATGTTCACATAGTGGAGCCATTGAGCCACTGGCCTTCCTTCAATTAATAGTTGGTGTACTTTATCCCCTTAATATTTTGATTCTTCTAGTATTCAAGTTTCCTTTTCCCCATTCCTGTTCCACGACAGGAAGAACCTGGGGATCAAGCAGGTACCCTCTAGATCCTTATCCTTGCCTCTAACAGCTTGGAAGATACCAGCCTTGATGAAAGATTTATGGCTCCAATCTCGTAAAATATTTCTACACCATTAAACTTTTTCCTTCCTTCACCACTTCCTTTCACTTCAGCTTAAATGCTTCTTGACAGAGGGGGCAAAGCCTCCTGTGAAGACAGAAGCACTGTCAACAGCTGTACCACCATATTGAATGAGCATATTTCTCCTTGTTTTCTTTGTACAGCTTACAATGCCTCATGGTTGGGTAATTTAGGATGTCCCTGTAGCCTCACCCCTGCTCTGGATCAAGACAGCCAGGCTTATCCTAGGGCCACAAAATGTGCACACCTCTACTTGACACAAGGGTAGACAGTTAACCTGAGGATGCTTGCCCTTCTCAACTCCCACCATTTTCTCTTCATGTCTCCTAGTAACCTTATTCTAGGCCCTTTTGGGTAGTGGGACTAGGGACTGAAAGATAAGGCAAAAGGTGTGTCAGAGATGGGGGTGATGCAATTAAAGCATGAAACTTCATTATCCACAGGGTTTCACTACCCTACTCTTCATATGTTCCTCCTGCTAAGGTCCCTGAGTTTTCCAACCATCCTGTAGGATCCACTCATGATGGAGACGTTGTTTCATATTCCTTGGCACCATTACAGTGGCCCCATAGTAGCCAAAGAGAGAGTTGTGAGTAGCAGTGCAGACACATTAGATGAGAGACTGGGCTAAGTGCTGACCAGGGAAAAACACCTAAGTCTTGTGCTGTAGTGTGCCCAGCAAGTGAAGCCAGGACCATGGGTTCATCCTTCTCAAACTTCCTTGTTGACAGGACTCTGCATTTCCCCACTGGTACCATGTGTCACACTGCTTTGTGAACTTCTGCTTTTTCACCCTATCTGTTCTCATATACTTCCTTCCATTAAACACAAATAGTCCTATCTCCAAAAATATAACCTCCGTCTAGAGTATTCAGCATTTCCTTGAATATGAATTTCAAAACAAATGCTGTCCTTTTACACTTTTAACCAGGAAATCCCCAGTGTGCATTATCCTCACCTATATCTGGTCTTGTAAAATCCTTCCTATCACTTTTCCTGTGCATCCACTGATGCCCAAAGAAACACTAAGTCCTAAGCTGTCTCTTTATTGTTCTGAACCTAGTATCAGTTTAAATGTATTGATACTTGGAGGAATCTCAAAGTAAATGTTATAAAAATTTGATGAAGGAAATATATTTGGTCAAAGAGAAGACAGTTAAAATTCTCTGAAATCTCAAAAAACCACATAAATCTATGGCTGCAGTGGTTTTAATATGCATCAGAGATTTACATGTTACCAGTGTGTGTAAATATGTCACTCTTATGTAAGGAGATGATGTTGCTTCTATAATAATTGGTAATAAAAGGTCCAAGAGAACACAAAGATCAATGATATGAGCACCAAAGCCTATAATTAGCAAACTGGTTTTTGTTAGTCTACTTTCTAGCAGCCCTCTGGTGATTGTCATTTTTGCCCTAATATGAAAACCACACTTGTTTAATTTGTTCTCCTAGCTCTTCTCTATCCAATTCCAAACTGTTCAATATGAATCATTTAAAAAGGTTATTGTTTTTGTAAAATAATGGGAATTCATCCCAATATTGTGGGCTGTTTTCAGGTGGAAAGAACACAAGCAATTAGTTCAAACACTAACTGGAGAACAATAAACCCAGGAGAATTGATAAACTCAAATTCATGTTTCTAATTCTCTTGTTGGTTAGCACAATTTCCAGGGATATGTGGTATTGGGTTATGCTGAGGATGCTGAATGGAAAAGGAGGATGCCATCTTTACTCAAGAAGACATATGATGCTTGTTCCTTCCATAAGAAAATTGAGTTCTCAAGGGTCACTTCCATGATACATTATCCAGGATTGGAGTCAGCAGGATTACAATGGAGTTTCTGTTTGTATTTTTTCAGAAGTCAGCAATGGCTGTAGACTACCAATTTCACTAACAAGCCATGGGATGATACCTGACATCCTAGCAGGCGATGAACCACCCCTGGCCTGTTATATGGGGACCAAAGAAAGTGGTGAGAAAAACAAGAGACCTATCAATCACCACAGCAAGTCAGATAACCCAGCAATGGTCAATGGAGACAGACAACAATGATTCCCAACACAATCCAAAGCACAAGTACAGAGACACTCTAGATCTCAACAATAAATCAGAGTTAAAACTTACCCACTGTGGTAGTTTGAATGGATGTCCCCCAATAGATTCAAGAGTTATAATCAGTTTTTCTCCAGCTTCCTGTCTGGAGGATAGATGATATTTGAATAAAGGAACTTCTCAAGGATATTTTATATCCAAATTATGATAGGTAAAATCGATGTCACACATCAACATGAACAAATGGCATAAAGTATGCTAAAACTATATGGAATTCATTACACTTGTTGTGTGATGGGTCCATAGCTTTAGTTTTTAAAAACATTAATATTCTATGTTAAAGATAAAAAGTAATTGCTCTTCTTATGACATTTTCACACATGTGTATACTTAATTTTATTAATGTTCATTCTCCATTTCCTTCTCTTGAACCCTATTGAACACATTTCAACTTACCTCTTTGCCCCCAATTTCTTCTCTTTTATCTACTTGACAGTGATAATCCTTCAAGAATATTTTACAAATTTAATTCTATCCAGGTTTCTGATCATCAATAATGCAATTGGTATAAAAATAATAATGATACAAAACCTACTAAAAATTAAATAGAGCCAGGTATGGTGGAACATGGCTTTAGTTCCAGGACCTCTAAAACAGAAATAGTGAATTCCAAGTTAGCCTGGGCTAAAGTGAGACCATACCTTGAAAAACCAAAAAATATATGTATTATAATAATTTTGGTTAAAAATATCAGCAATGTTCTTCAAGAAATATTCTAATATATTTTCTAGGGTCCGAGCAGTCCTGTTTACAGAAAGAACCAATTATTTTAACATCAATTTTCTTAAGAGATTACAACTTAATAAGGCTGTTCAGAAAAACTTTTTTCCTTTGGGGAATTCTGTGGTGGCACCTCAGGGCATAATTAAAAGATGTGAAACCTTTTCATTATAGGAGGTTTCAAATAAAATCAAGTTCAAAATTCATAAAATACTAACATAATTCCCTGATTGTTTATATTTTACACTCTTGTCATTTGCAAAGATCTGCCACTCTTATTAGAAGCCTAAAGACACGTCTGTGAGACTTATTACAGTGTGTCAAATGAATACTGAAAGTCTCCTTTGTCTTCCCTTGTTCAACAATTCCACTGAACTCTCTTCTGCATGAAAACATCTGTTTCTCATGCGGACCTGTCAGGATTATCTCCTTATGTCTGATGAGTAATATTCTGACCAGGCATTGATGATTCTAAGATGTTTTAAGGTAAGAATTTATACTTCTGTTGATTACATGACAAAAAATATTGTGCTCAGAATCAATTTTAAAAACACTGTAGAAACTGACCAAATTAGGTCAGACACTAAAACCAATGAGTTTTCAGAGATTTCTTCACCTTTCTTACATGTGTGTCTTCATTGTGTTTCTCCTGCCTGATGGTAGGAATGAGATGAGGAATGTCACTGGATTCTCATCCCTCCAGGCACCCTCGCCAAGTTCTCCACAGAGAGCTACACCACTTGTAAACTAAATATAATTCACCATTATGGTATGTTACTTTCTAAAATGTTCACGAATCTTTGTCTATACAATTTTACTCTGTACTTTCGAGTGCATCTCCTAAAATCCCTTCTAAACCTTAACTTCACACAGGCACCAGGGCAATTTCTAAAGTAAAATATTTTGTTTATATAACACATGCCACCATCTGATGTTATTTTCTATCAGTTATTTTTATTTTTTTATTTTTGCATTCTCTCTAAAAATGCAAGGAATAGAGTAAATTCCCTCCATTCCACTTATGGATGTTGCAACCATGTAGTCCCATGGGAATATATTCGACATTTTCTTAACACAAAGAAAATATATGCTAGAGAAAATCTATTATATATATTATTAAAAAGTGACATGCTAAAGAGAAATCTTGCAGGAAAATTGAAAGTATTTAGTAGTGATAATATCTCTCAGGATTCCTGTACAAATAAAAGAAAGAATAGAAAGTTCTGATATGTTACGTGTATTTTCAAATGAATGAATATTTTTCTAAATATTTTTCTTCAAAGAAGAATAAAACACTACTAGTGGTTGGAGTGTTTGCCTCCAAAGCAGAAGTGCCAATGATTCATTCCCCAGGACACATGTAAAGCCAGATGCACAAGTTTGCACCTGTGTGTGAAATTCATTAGTGGTGGCTGGAGGCCCTGCTGCACCCTTTCTCTCTTGTGTTTGTCCTCTCCCACACCCTATTTCAAATAATTAAAGAATATATTTAAAAAATAAAACATTGTCTATGTTAGGATTACATGAAGTTAAAACCTTAAAGAATGAAAAGAAATTCAATATTCATATCTTATTAGAGTCATGATGAAAGATAATTGTTAGATTACATAATAGAAGTACTAGTATAATTTCAAGGTTACCACATATGACTATTCTTGGTCATAATGTTAGGAATACTAACATATTCTTAAAAAAAGGGACTTTGTGTTGTTTAGTGATGCAAGTCTTATAAAGTTGGGGGCCTGATTTTAGGGAGTCCTGGCAAATTAGGAAAGGCCAATCAACATAGATATCAAACAGAAAACACACTGGTGAATGTCAGAGAATGAGTTTAAAATATTATTACATTGTTTAGCCCTGGCTTTGGTAGTATTGACAAGATCTTTAACATTATGTAGGCAACAATGTAAACACTGTGAACACTCGACAACTCTTGTTATAGATAGTTGTGGTCTGGTTTATCATATCTGTGCTCAGATCATCAGGTTTCTTTAGAGTGACAAGGAAAGCACAGGGCTGGACTGAGTGTGGGAAACAATACACATCTAATCCCAAGGAAATTGTTGTGTGGAGGAGCAGTCTCCTTAGCTTTGAAGGATGTTTACCTTGTACCTGGGAGGTCCTGGAGAAGAAGAAAATGTGGTCCCTGATAAATGGTTAGACCCGCATGAGCTGTTTCACTTCTAAATGATCTCTCTGAAAGGATTCACTGTCTAAAAATTGTTGGATAAACAATGAAGACTTCTAAGAGGCAGTCCAATACACAACATTGTAAAAGGTGGCAGTGAGCAAGCTTTTGAAAATAGATAAATTATCCTTATTTTCAAGTGTTCAGATTTCAAGGGAGATTTTTTTCCAACATGGAAAGGAAAAGATTACTACCATTAGGCAAATACTCCTTGGTCAACATGTTTCACTGGAGCTGTGAGGAGCAATGTGATGAAAACATTCATGGAAATGAAAGAGAAGCTAAACAAAGGTAGAAATGCCAAGCTTGCGTTGTACTGTGAGCTACAATGGGCACCTGATGTGCCAAATGGAGAGTCAATGCTTTTCAGAAAAATAGCATCTATGATTCAGTTATAGGTAAGATCAATTGAATATATACACATATATAAACAGTTTTAAAACCCTCAGTACAATTTGTTGTATAAAAAGTAGAGAGCGAGAGAGATTAAGAAAAAACTGAAAGGAAAGCAAAGAAAGAATGAGAGATAATAAAGAGAGAGGAAGAAAATGTTGGAGAAAGGAGGGAAGAAGCAGAATTTTAAGTAAATGCAGATGTATTCAAATGCTCTTCCTAACATCAATTCTACCAAATGTTTTTATAGATCAGTGTAGCTTTATACACTGTGTGATATTTTGTTAATTTTTCCTCACTTTTACAGGGAGTTAAAAGAACCTAATATGCCCAATGTCACTGAAGTGACTAGATTCTTCCTTGTTGGGTTCTCTGAGAACCAGGACCTGCAGACTGCATGTGGTGTGCTCTTTCTGCTGATGTACCTGGTGGCTCTTATAAACAACCTCATCCTCATCACTCTCATCACTGTGGACCTGCAGCTCCAAACACCCATGTACTTCTTCCTCAAGAATTTATTCCTCATTGATGCCTTTTTTTTGTCTGTCCCAATCCCAAACTTTATTGTCAATAGTCTAACTCACAACAATTACATTTCCATTCTAGGATGTGCCTTACAGATATTATTTATGACTTCTTTTGCAGCAGGAGAAATATATCTCCTCACTGCCATGTCCTATGACCGCTATGTAGCCATCTGCCGTCCCCTGCACTATGAGGTCATCATGAGTGATGGTGTCTGTTTTCTGATGGCAGGTGTCTCATGGGCCACTGGGGGATTCCTTGGGGCTCTCTACACAGCTGGAACATTCTCTGTGCCTTTCTGTGGCTCCATGGTGATCCCACAATTTTTCTGTGATGTTCCTTCATTACTGAGGATTTCCTGCTCTGAAACGCTGGTGATTTATATAAGTTTTGCCATCGGTATGAGTCTAGGCATGTCTTGTTTCATCTGTGTTGTGATATCTTATTTTTACATTTTCTCCACTGTGCTGAAGATTCCTACGAGTAAAGGTCAGTCAAAAGCATTCTCCACCTGCATCCCCCATCTCATTGTTTTCTCTATTTTCATGATAGCTGGTTGTTTTATTTATCTGAAGTCACCTTCAGATACACCATCTATTACTGACAAGCTGATCTCTGCGGTATATACTCTGCTTCCTCCAGCCCTCAACCCTGTAATCTACAGCCTGAGGAATAGTGATGTGAAACAAGCTCTGAGGAGGTGGCAGCAAAGACTCTGGCCAGAGGCTTCCTTAACTTAACACTTTCATGAGTCTTAGCATGGCTCACAGCCTCATAGGCCACAAGGAAGTGTCATAATTATTACTGTGGAAACACAGGGATTGCATACTCGATGTTTCTCTGAGGAAGTAATTATTCAAGAACATACATGATGTTTTCTAAAGTCAGACAGATTGCACTGGACTTGCAATGGTGTCATGATACTCATTTATACGCTTCTCTTTCAAGCAGTTCTCCTTAGAGAAGTATAAATTTCTAACAAGATTGATCATTTTTTGTTGTTTTATTGTATTTTGCTTTTGAGGTAAGGAATTCCTCTAGCCCAGGCTGACCACAAGGAATTCACTATATTCTCAGGGTGGGCTCAAACTCACAGTGATTCTCATCTGTCTGCATTCCATTTCAGGGAGTAAATGCTTGTGCCTTCAAATCTAACTCTTTCTTATAATAAATTTTTATAACTAGTCTTTTTATTTTAAATTTTATTTTCTTATCCTGAGTACATTAGGCCAGTTTCATAAAAGTGAGTAATGTTATTTTAACAAATTTCTACAGCCACCCCACTGCCTGCACATTCTTGAAAACTCATTTGTCTGTTGCCTATATTTATGGGTCATCCAGCCTGTGTATATAACCCAGGAAATGTTTACATCTATCTAAATGAATATGAATTTATGATATCTCTTGTAATTACAGCAGAAATCACTAAAAATGGCAGTTTTCTTAGGTTAGTCATTAACATCACAATGCTACAATTTTTTTTATTATTGTGAAGGTTTTGAATGTAATGTCTCCATAGTCTCGGTGTTTGTGATTAAGTATCCTGCTTAGTCCCCATCTAGTAGAGCTTTGGTGAGGTTGAACTTGTTGGAGGGAGTATGGGACCGTGGCAAACCTTGTAGTCCATCAATGTGTGCACAGAGTCAGCTCCTGCTTGCTGATGCTTAATATTCTTCCCCTGATATGGATTGTGATGAAGTGAGGCAGCTACTTCTGTGATGATGAACCTTCCCCTGAAGCAATGATTATGAAATAAATGCATAATACCATAAACTAGTTCTGGTTGGGTGTTTTTTCTCCAGTGTTGAGAAGGTAAACATAACAGCCATATGTGCTATGGTCATGGAGAGATGGCTTTGTCAGAATAAGTACTAAGATCAATTTTTAATTATCTAAAAAGATCGTGTTTACTATGAATGTTTCTTTATGCTATTCCTACTCTCAGTTACTTAAAAATATTTTGTGGTATCTTGATAAGAAAGGATTGATGAACATGATGAAATGGATGGAGTCATGTCCAACTTCCACATTATCCCACCTTTCCTTTTTCTTGTATGTAATCAGACAAATCATTCATACCTGTTATTCAATCAGAAAAAAAAAAGATTGATTCATTGAGAATTTTCAAAATCAGTGCCACCTTCAAAATCCTCTACTAATATATATTTCCCTAAAAATCTATAGACAATGACCAATATATCATCATTCCCTTTAACTGATAATTATAAATTTATAGGTACATTGGTCCTACTGTGCTTGATTTCTGACTTCAATCACTAACTAAACCTGATTTGGGGGTGTTCAGCCCCAATGAAATCTTGGGGAATGACTTAATAACAAACAGGATATAATCCACATTATAGTAGAAATTTCCTTTATCATCTGCTAACCCATGAAGGAAACAGTTCAACCTTCTCCAGCATATTCCTACTTCTAAGGTCATACACAATATTATTTAGTCTTCACTTCTCATATGTTTTATTTTGTTAATAATTTTTGTTACTGGCTTTTTGTGTCTATTAAATATTTCATTGATGAGCCCAAGAACCAAGACTTCCCTAGACATCATATTTTAACATATCTTAGTAGGAAAAGAACATTGACTAAGCCTCATTGCACTGGGTGTTGAGGAGAGATCTTTGGTAAAAATCAATAATGCCAGCCAAAGGTCTTAGAAACTAGCTTACAACAATTATATTTATCTTTCCCTTTTGCTCTTTTTTGGCCACTCACATGCAATCACTTCTTATATTTTCTATTGGGGGATCAAAACCATATGTCTATTTATTTCATATAAAAGTCAAATGTGTCTTCCTGGTTCCTATGGAGGCAGGCGTGGAGGAAGAAGAAGGAGAGTTATGAGGTTCCAAGAAGCATGTATAAAAAAAACCAATGAGAGAAAAGATCTGGAAAGTTCCTGAACTTTAACAAAGGGAAACAGCCAAGAAATGGTGGAAGGTATATAAATGTCACATAAAAATATCACAATAATGGTGCCATTGAGCCACTGGACTTCCTTCAATTAATAGTTGATATACTTTATCCCCTTAAAAATTTGATTATTCTAGTATTAAAGTTTCCCTATTCCCATTCCTGTTCCACGACAGGAAGAACAGGATCCTTATCCTTGCCTCTAATAGTTTGGAAGATACCAGCCTTGATGAAAGATTTATAACTCCCATCTCTTAAAACATTTCTACTGCATTCAACTTTTTCCTTCCTTCACCTCTTCCTTTCACTTCACCTTAAATGTGTGTTGACAGGGGGCAAAGCCTCCTATGAAGACAAAAGCACTGTCAACATCTGTACCACCATATTGAATGAGCATATTTCTCCTTGTTTTCTTTGTACAGCTTATATTGCCTCATGTTTGGGTAACTTAGGATGTCCTCATAGCCTCATCCCTGCTCTAGATAATGACAGCCAGGCTTGTCCTAGGACCAAAAAGTATGTGCACCTGTAAATGACATCAGGGCAGACACAACCTGAGGATGCTTGCCCATCTCAACTGCCATCATTTTATCTTCATCTCCCCTAATAACCTTATTCTAGGCCCTCATGGACAGTGGGACTAGGGACTGAAAGATAAGGCTAGGGCATAAACTGTGTCAGAGACAGGGATGATGAAATTGATGCATAATACTTCATTATTTACAGAGCTCCAATACCCTAGTCTTCACATGTTCCTCCTGCCAAGGTCCCTGAGGTTTGCAGCCATCCCTTAGGATCCATTCCTAATGGAGATGGTGGGTCTATGTCTGGGGACCTATTGCAGTGGCCATGGTGGCCATGGTGGCCAAGGAGAGAGTTGTGAGCATCAGTGCAGACCAGTGAGAAGAGAGCTGGGTTATGTGCTGTCCAGGGATAAACAGTTAAGTGTTGTGCAGGAGTGTCTACAGCACATGAAGCCAGGACCATGGGTTCTTGCCCTTCTCAAACTTCCTTGTTACCTGGGCTCTGCATTTCCCCACTGGTCCCATGTGTCACAGTGCTTTGTGTACTTCTGCTTCTTCATCATATCTGCTCTCATATCCTTCCTTCTACTTAACACAAATAGTCCTATCTTCAAAAAATATATGAACAGAGGCCCCTAAGATCTCAACAATAAAGCAGCCTTAATACTCACCCACCATGACTCAGGGAACTGAGCGGAAGAGGGGGCGGAAATATTGTAAGAACCATAGTGGAGGAGAATGTCCAGAGACATTGTCCCCCTCAGTAACAACATGCAAAGGTGGGTGGAACTGGGATGTCTCCTAGGCTATCCATAACCCTCTATCCCATGAACTGATCCAGAGTGCCCATGGAAGACGATACCCAGCTGATTGGGGACAGGGAACAGGGGAATCGGGAAACTGGGGATACCAACTCATTATTTGCTCCCTCAATGCATGTAATTATGGATAATAAAGGAGAAAAAAATTATACAGACAATCTAGAGTATTCACCATTTCTTGAACATGAAGTCTAAAGCAAACACTGCCCTTTTGTACTTTTAATGGGGAAGTTCCCAGTGTGCTACTACTCACATAGGCCTGGCCTGGGGAAATGCCTTATATGACTTCTGCTCAACCACTGATACCCAAGGTAACACTAAGTCCTAAGCTATATCTTTAGTGTTCTGCAACTTCTTATCAGGTTGAGTGGATCCATACTTGGAGGTATCTCAGAGTATATGTTGCAGCATTTCAGCTAAGGAAATTTATTTTGTCAAAGACAGCCAAAAATCTCTGCAAATCCTATGGAACCACATGAATCTCTGGCTGCAGTGGTTTTACTATGTAGCAGGGATTTAAACCTCACCAGTTCTTGTGAACACCACTGAGAGCAAGGGTCCAGAGATACTGAAGATCTCAACAATAAAGCAGACTTAAAACTCACCCACCTTGATTCAGGGAACTGAGAGGAAGAGGGAGTGGAAAGAATGTAAGAACCATCCATGTTGCATGAGACTCTCCAGAGACATTGCCACTCTCAGCAACAATGCACAAAGGGGAAAGAAAATAAAGAAAAACTGCCTACCTCTGGTGCAGTTCATTACCCCCTAGCCTATGGGCAGATTTAGTATGAGCACC
>PVHP010039817.1:0-16503 GCA_004024765.1 Zapus hudsonius | reverse complement strand
TTATCATATGGATCAGTTACCTTCTCATTGCTGTGAACAAATACTTGACCAGAAACCCCTTAGGGTTGGATAGGATTGATTTTGTTTCCTAAAATATTTTACCTCTACTTTTATTTAGTATATACTTACATGATTTTATATGGCTATATATACAATATATAAACTATAATTGATGGAAAACATATAATATTTTACTTTTTTGATACTGACTTTAATTGCTTAATATGGTTATCTCTGCATTCATTCTTCCACAAATGACCTTCATTCTTATTTATGTATGAATAAATATCATTGCTCACACAATTTCCTTAACTTTTGTGAGGTCATTTTCTTTATCCACAATGCATGCAGACAGGAATATATAGAATTCTGTGGAATAAATAAATAAAATACCCAAGAATGCTGGATTTGCTTATTCTTATCATTTCACATTTTTGAGACCAAATTTGAAATTCAGGCTTTAGAGAAGGATTAGATTTCTTTTTAAATTGGGGAATTAAGATTTGTACAGCCCTAAGCTGTATCCAAGGAAAAAAATAACAAGATGGAAGAAAAGGGACTTAGGTCAAGACAAAGCAGACAAGAGCTTAATGGGTTATTAGCACAAAGCAAGCAGATTGCGACCAAACACCTGGCACTGACTCAGAGAACCATCTAGAGTTAAGTTGTATTGGAGCCTTTAGAGTTACAGTGTTGAGGTTTTCTTCACTTTACTAAGGATTGCTGGCTTTGCTCTTTATAGTAATTGGAAAAAAAAAAGGAAAGAAAACTGACATACTGGCTGACTTTTAGAGAAAATACTGACATCTATGCCAGTTAGGATCTGAGCTGATGACCAAAATGACACATGAGGTCCCCAAAACAAGGCAGGATTCTGTCAAACCTCTTGAATACCCACCCCAGGGTCTACCTACCCAGGCCTGAGGTAGGATCCTGTTGCTGAAGAAACCACAGAAAGCCGTCAATCAGCACGGAGAGACCCTTTGAGGTCCAGAATGGTAACCAGCCCCCAGATGGTAGTTAGTGCAGATCTGGAAGGCACTGCATAAGCTGCCAAGGCAAGCTGGTCAACAACAGGTGGAGTGAACAGAGACCACTGATATGAAACACAGTATGCCGCCATGAGTAGGCTGAACACACTTCCTACTGGGAGAGAACAGAGAATCAAGAAACGTGCACTTGTGCAATGGAGAAGCCAAAGCCAGAGAGGGAGGTAATCAACAGCTTATAATTCGGCCAAGTAAACCACTCAGTGACAAGGAGTCCTTGACTAGAACTGGGGACTCAGGGCAAATGCATTGGGAACCAGAATCTTGGGACCCCAAAGAGAAATGCACTTTATAAGTGATTTACAAAGAGCTACTGACAATAGAATCTAGCCAATTCAGAAATGTGTATCTCAGTTAACCTACACTGATCTCACTCTCCGATGGAGATTCTGTTTTTATTTTTCAGTAGGCAGTGAGAGAGTTGTGGCTCTTCCAACCCTACCAATGAACTGCAGGCCAATAGCTGACATCCTGGCAAGAGATGAGCCACCCCATACCCTACTAATCAAAGAAAACATTTTTTGCATAATTAAATACATTCACAGGGGAACATCCATAGGCCCCATCTGGGACTCTCACATGTGGGTACAGCTGTGTCTGATAACTGAAACTCATTCTTGGCTCCTTTCAAAAGTGTCCCTCCATCCTACCCCCAGCTCGGCCTTTACATGCTTAATTAAACATGAAAACTCTCGGTCCGATGTCTCCCACAAGCCACAGGCCAATAGCTGACATCCTGGCAAGAGATGAGCCACCCCAGACCTACTGTGGAGGATCCACATGGAACCCAGCAGAGAGTTGTGGGATAAGCAAGAGACCTATAACCATAGCCAATCAGTCACTCCAAGATAAGCCAGACAGACACCAACGATTTTCAACAAGACCTAAAGCAGAAGTACAGAGGCCCTATGACCTCAATAATAAAGCAGGCTTAATACCCACCATGACTCAGGGAACGGAGCAGAATAGGGGGTGGAAAGATTGTAAGAGCCATGATACAGTAGAATATCCAGAGACATTGTCCCCCTCAGTAACAACATACAAAGGGGATGGAACCGGGTTGACTCCTAGGCTATCCATAACCCCCTACCCATGGACTGATCCAGACTGCCCACAGAAGAGGATATCTAGCTGATTATGGACAGAAAACAGGAAAATCGGGGAACTGGGGATACCAACGCATTATTTGCTCATTCAGTATATCTATACATGGATAATTAAGATATATTTTATAAAAAATACAAACGGAAGAAAATTTAAAAAAAATCACTGGCAAAAAAAAAGAAAAAATTTAAACAAATGACAGGAATACAAAACAAAACAACAATACTAATAGAGTAGGAATATAGAAGTGGGGTGTGATGGTTAGGTTTTGTTTTCAGCTTGATCTTTTTAATTATCTTAGGTGGGTCTCTGAGGATGTTTACAAGAAGGCAGCCTCTCAGCAAGGGGCAGGATGTAAAGAAGCACAAAGAAGCTGGAAATAAACATCTTTTCCTGTGTGGGCAGTGCAGGAAGGAAATTCCAGAGACTCAGGAAGCCATAAAATCTGGTAAAGGGTTGTAAGAGCCCACCCTAAGGCTATACAAAGGGGAAGAAATTCTCTCTTTGCCTCCCCACCCCCTATTTGCTGTTCTGTGTGTGTGTTGTAGGTGATGGGTTTCTCTCTCTGCTCAGACCTGTGAAAGAGGGTCAGGCTCTTTCACTGTTACGGAACTTCCCCTCAATCTGTAGTTTCAATAAATACTTTCTTCCTCCAAATTGTGCCTGGTTTGAAGAGTCATCCCAGCAGCGTATGGCTATGACAAGGGGTCAATATCAGATTTGGACAGTGGTGCTTCAAAAGTTAGGTTTGATCTCATGACCAATCATACAACTTTTCAACTCAAATTAGAGTCTCGACAGTCTACATTTTTCACTATAAATAAAGAAATTGGAATCATACTTCAAATAGATGTTGTAACTTGAATTTAATCAAGCTACTTTTGTTATGTATTCAAAATTCTGGCTGTCTTTATGTGAGCACTTTTGGTTCTACTAGTAAGGTGAACTTGAAATACTGTCATTTCACTTTACTGCTGCTCTCTAAATGATTTATTTTACATAAGGAGAATCTTGTCAAATGTTTTGGTGGATGCTCACAGATTGAAGATACTTAGCTGCTGACCACCAACTCCAGGAGTGACACTCACTTATCCAGCCTTCATTTGAGAGTTGTTGGTTACTGGGGCAAGTTCATACTGCTTCTATACAAGGAAAAGAAAAGCAAATCTTCATGAATTAAAGGCTTCATTTGTTTTTACAAGTGGATAACACTGAATATGGCTCTCTTATATAAGAATCTGAGAGTGAAAACATCACATACAAGTTTTCAAGCTCTTCATGTAATGGCAAATAACCATAAAATTATGTTGAAGTATGGTACATAAATATACACACAATGAACACCTGCATCCTCCTGGCTTAGCATTTGGTACAGAAATCCTTTGCTCTTCATAGTCTAGCAATGAGCTCAGTTATTACATCCAATTCCCCCTTTTTCCCTCTTTGTAAATATGCAACATCTTTTCCACACACATTTTCCTCAGTGCATATGATGGTCTTGACTTTCACATAAAAACACAGATTATTATCTATCTTGAGATTTAAAGTTCATGATAATTTTATTTAAGTAAAATTAAGGCTTGGATGATCTTAATAGAGATCAGATGATAGAGCAACAATGAGTTCAAGTGTCAACACTAGTTACAGTGTTATTCTTTATTCTTTGAACAAAGAATGAGGCAGGCTTATTTAATATCCTTAAATATGTGAATGCTAAAAAGGACTCAGTTTATATATTTTTATCTCCCAGCACTCTGTTTATTATATTTTAATAATCAGCATCTTTAGCCATTTAGCTTTTTTGGTGTTTCTTTCTTCTAAAATAGACAAACGTTATGAAAACAAAAATTTCATTGTGTTTAGTAGAACCATTTTTAGACTCTGTCTTATTTATTTTTCAGTAGTAATGGGTAGGGCCACTGCCTGGCCTAAGGAAGTCAGGCCCTTATGAATGATTGTGAAGAACTTCAGATTATCCTGATGCTGACATCTGCTGATATTCCACGCATTGGCAAGATGTGGCCAGCTAGCAGAGATGGATGCTTGGGTAGCCCAGATGAAAATCACTGCTCATCAACTTAATCCAGATCTTAATGGCATCATTTCAAAGTACAAAATATTAGCGTTTGGTGATGACTAAGTAAAGTTGTTTTTAGTTTTTGAAATTGGAAGAATGACTGATTGAATGGAATGGTGACTAATTCACAGAAGCTTAAAAGCAAAGTTGGGTAATCCATGAACTTGGCTTTGGAGTTTCTGAGTCCTATATGAAAACAAACTACATTCCTGAGTACATGGATACTTTCAAGTGATTCTACCATGATATGAAAGCCAGACAAAAACATCACAAAGCGGAAATGTTCTTGATAATAAACAATGAGATATGCAAATTCATTTGCAAAATTTTAATACTCAAATCCAGCATAATATACAAATGATTATATCACTGTCCAAAGTACTTTACCTCAGCAACAAGAAGGTGGACTAACACCTGTAAACAAACTGACTTTCTAGACAATAGATCCCAGTCATATCATGAGAGCAGAACTCTGGCATCGTGGGCAGCTCTGGAGCAAGCTCCTGGAATGCCAACCCTCAAGTTATTCAGCAGCTGGCCAGAGAGAGTGTTCCCCTTCTGTGCTCATCCACGTATTGCCTGAGACAGTCACTTCTCTGAATCTGTATCTGGCATTTTCCCAAGTGAGTGACAGGTTCTTTAATGTTTGTGCAGTTTCCAATTCAGCACCAGTCAGAGAAAGCCTAGGAAACTCCCCAAATCAATATTAGATATCTTCCTCCTGAATCCATACCTGTCTGTCTTAGGGCAAAAGCTCTGATCAGGTGGTTGAAAGGTTTGTGTTTTTTCACTGACTTTGTGCGTTTCTCGCTTCTCTGTCGGCCTCTGAGTTTCTGCCAGTTCACATAGGGGCTACTTTTCTTTCTGCTGTGAGCTCTCAACAAGTAGCTTCTGCTTGTTCTCCACTCTTTTTTTTTTAATTATCACAGTTAGCTTAACTCATAAAGCAAATAGAATTAAAAGAAAATCATATTCTGTAATGCAAACAATGGTACAACTTCTTTTCAGATAGCTCAGAAATTAGAAATCTTTTTGACATTATTTGAATTCAAAGCATTATCTCTATACAATATTTAAAAATATAAACTTCTCCAAGTAACATATAATACAACTAAGAGACAAAAAAGGCAAAATTCTTTAGTTCAAACATCTGTCAAATCAAAAGCAGTTTCACTGAGAAATACCAAAATGCTTAGAAAATAATGCACATGAATTAAAAATAGATCAGAAGTGTTACAGCAAAATACATTAAGATGTCCAAAAAATTTAACCTAGTTGAATTCAGTCTGTAGCTCAGAATATAAGAAAACAATTGTGGGTCTGGGGAGACGGTACAATATGAAAGAATACTTGCCTCAAGCATACAGACTGAGAGGGTAAGACTGGCAAAGCTGGATCCTCAGGACTCACACAAGCACCTGGACATTAACCCCAGCCCATGGAGGAACAGTAACCAGAGAATTTGTTGGGCTTGAGAAAATGCCAGGTACAGATTCTGAGAAGTGACTGTCTCAGGCAATAAGCACAGAAGGGGAACACCCAATGTTCTCCTTTACAGCTGTGCATAAAGCATGTGAATCTGCCAGGCATGTATGCACAACACATCAAAAAAATCACAAAATAGGGGCTGGAGAGATAGGTGGCTCAGCAGTTAAGGTGTTTGCCTGCAAAGCCTGACAACCTGTGTTTGATGTTTGATTCCTCAGTGCCCTTGTGAATCCAGGTGCACAAAGTGGGGCATGCATCTGGAGTTCCTTTACAGTGCCTGGAGGCTGTGGCAAGCCCATTCTCTCTCTCTCTCTTTCTCTTTCTCTCTCTCTCCAAATAAGTAAATAAATAAATTAAAAAATAATCATAAGGAAAGATGAAGGGAAATTATAAAACATTATAAACAGAAATTTCTAAATGGTAAAATAAAAACAATGGTAGAAAAAGTAAGTATAAGCAATGGCTTTTTATAAGAGAAAAACTATTGGTTTTTTACTATTATTTTTTATTAATTAGGAACTCTATAGCCAAAATGTGTGTTGGTCCCATTCTTCCTTTTACATCCCCTCTTTTCTGCCCCCATTACAAGAGAAAAATTATAATAAAAGTAATAAACTGTTAATTGCTAAATGAAAAATGAAACAATACATTTGGAAGTTCTTTAAGTAAATAAAATGATTTTAAAAACTGGATGAAAGACATACTTTTGATAAACAACATACTGTACATTAGTTCAGAAACAATGCACACAAATTTTCACTAAAGAAGTAGATCAAGGAATGGGAAGAGGGCTCAGTGGGTGAAGTATTCGCTGCACAAGCATGAGGACCTGAGTTGGAAAAACGGAATCTGTGTCAATCCAAAAGCAGTAGCATTAGCATCTGCAATACCAGTCTTCCTGCCATGAGATGAGAGGAAGGACAGGAGAGCACCCTGAGCTCTCAGGCTAGAAGCAGTGTCCAGCCAGAGACTCTGCCTCAAGTAAGGTAGAAGGCAAGGTCCTAAACCCAACTGACTTCACATGAGCACCATGGTATGTATGAACACATGAACACACACAAGCAAACACACTCACACATACACACATACACACACACAGTAGTTGAGAAAGGTGCTACTTCTCAACAATATCAGATCTACCAAATATTGTTAAGTAATTTTAGCACTGTTTATAATTTTCTATAGCACAGTAAAATCAGGCAAATCTTACAAAACCAGGAAAAGTCTGCTTACAACATCATAGAGCAATCTCTAAAGGTTATTAATACAAATTTTAAAAAACTAGATAAAATGGCCATAAATAGAAGTGAGAGTACACTTTTATGATCAAAATACATGAACAAGCAGCTTACTTAAGAAGGCATGATGATCTGCTGATGTACATTTCAGTTTTAAACTAAATTACAAATCTACAATATTCTATCTACATAAATACTGAAGAGGTATTTGGCAAGATTACATACTCATTTTAAAAAATAAAAGCTCTTTAAAATAAATGTGGTGTGTGTGTGCATGCGTATACTTCTTAGTTAATAGAAATTGGATGTTTGCTATTTTCTTACATATTTTATATATACAAATATAAAATTGACTTCATCTTATCTATATCTACCTATATCTATCTGTATCTGTATCTCTATGTCTATCTCTATCTATACCTAGATCATCTCTCTCTCTCTCTCTCTCTCTCTCTCTATATATATATATATATATATATATATATATATATATATATATATATATATATATATATATAACACTTATAAATCTGGAATTTTATTAATGTGCATTTATTTAATAGTTCACAAATAAATTCATATTTAAGTGGAAATTAAAAGAAAATATGTAACAGAAGGTTATGTATTAGTATTTGAAGTGCTTTATTAGCTTTGCTTTCCTCTTGCCGTCTTTATTTCATGTGTTTCTACAATGACGATAAATTCATGACTACCAAAAGTAGGAAGCATCAATGGTAAGTTTCAGTATTTGAAATGTAGCTTGTGAGTTCTTTGCATTTGTATGTTACTCAGACCTACTTTTTGAGGTATAAGTAAAAATTCTTTTCTCCTTTTTCTGCCTGAGATTTAACATGTAATCATAAGGTGGGCCATTCTGCTATTCCCAAATCAAACTTTTAAAAAAATATTTGCAAGGGGGGGAGAGAGAGAGAAGATATAAGACTGGGCACACCAGGGCCTCCAACCACTGCAAATGAACTCCAGATGCATGTGACACTGTGCATCTGGCTTTTCATGTGTACTGGGAATCAAACTCAGGTCATAAGGCTTTGTGAGAAAGTGTCTTAACTGCTGAGCCATCTCTCTAGCCCCCAAATCATACTTTTTAAAAGTAAAAATCACCAATACAGATATGAATTATTTATTCAAAGTTTCAAAATACCATTTATATTTTCTGATGAATCATTTATATTTGACTTTGCTAAAAAGGGTAAGGTAGTGAATTAAATTAAATTCATTAAAATTATTACTAAAATATTTCCAGCTTATTCTCACTCTCTTCCAGCCATCATGCATTTCAGAGAATATTTAACACTTTAGTTTTTATTTATAAATGGTTTCTCATTTCATTTACAAATTATAAAACCAACACTCGGCTTCTGCAAGTTTAGTCTTTCACTTTTATGTGAGAAAATAAATTCTTAAATTTGAAATATCTGCAATAAAATGTCTTGCCCTGTGATGATTTGAATGTAAGAAGTCCCCCATAAACTCATGGGTTTAAATCCTAATCGTCAGTTGGTGGCTGTTTTAGAAGGTTGTGGATCCTTTAGGAGGTAGAGGCTTATGGGAGGAAGTATGTCACTCCAGGTGGAACCTGAGGTATTACAGCTGGATACGTGTCCTCAGAAATCATGCATTTAAAACTATATTGTGTTTTTTTTACTTTGTTTTGAAAGATGTATTATATCAAACAATTATTTTTTCTTCATATAAAATTTGTTAAGTATAGTTTCATAAAATATTTTATATCTTCTACTGAAATTTACTGTGTTGTTTATTTCTGACTACTACTAAATAAGTCATATTTTCTCCAAACTTGAGACAGGGAATCAAAAATTAGCCTAAACTTGTAACTTATCCTATGTGTTTTCAGAATTTACCTGTAAGTTCATTTTCTTCTTTATCATCATGATATCTCAGCTCTTCTTGCTCTTGTCCAACTTTAAAGTTTCATATAATTTCAGCTTTCATGGGACTTTTGAAAGAATTTTTATGTTTCCTTAAATGATACACATCAGATAATAATGCTATTTTTCATGATCTTGTTTATACACCTGTCATAGTCAGCCACATACTACTAGGATGAACCTCCAAATCAAGCACAGTTATGGGAGGAAAAGATTTATTGAACCTATAGATCCAGGGGAAGGTCCCTAATGGTGAAAAGGATTGTCCCCCTTTCACAGATCCAAGCAGAGAGAAAGAGAAGCCACCATCAACACCATACACACAAAACAGCAAACAGGCAGGGGGCAAAGAGAGAGAAATCTCCTTCCCCTTTGCATAGTCTTAGGATGGCATCTTGCAACCCTATCCCAAACTCATTTGCTTCTTGAGTATCTGGAATTTCCTTTTTTGCACTGCCCTCCCAGTAAAGGATGTTTATTTCTAGCTCCCCTGAGTTTCCTTACATCCTGACCCTACTGAGAGGGCTGCCTTCCTGTGAATATCCTCAGAGACCCACCCAGGATAATTAAAAAGATCAAGTAGACAACAAAACCTAACAGTCACAATAGCAGATATATAAAATGGTTTTCTCAAATAGTAGAGAAACATGTCTATCTTAAACTTATTGTAGCCTTTTTCTTTTAGATGGTTATTAGTTTCCATATATAACTTATATACTAGTTAATCAATGTTAAATACATAAGTGTCTCCCTAATGCCTACTGAAATTCTAAATTAAAATATAAGGGACCTGAAGAGGTGGCTAAGTGTTTAAAGGTGCTGCCTTGCCTGCTAAAACTGAAATCTCAATAACCCAGGTTCAGTTCCTCAGGACCCATGTAAAGCCACATGCACAAAGTGACACATGTGACTGGAGTTTATTTGCAGTGGCAGGAAGCCGTGAGGTTCCCATACTCACGCTCCATCTACCTCTCCTCTCTCCTCTCTCTCTCTCTCTCTCTCTCTCTCTCTCATATATAAAATAGAAATATAAAATAATAAGAATATTTGACTATGAAATCTCTATACTCAGTTGACTTCTCATCCCAGAACTTTAGATGCACGCTATGCAAAATCTCTACCTCTCCACTTAAATTTCAAATGAGATTTTCAACACACTTTGTTGCAAAACAAACCCTCCCGTTTTCTGTTCATAGCATGCTTATGGTCTGTATCAATCATTTGCACTGCAGACATCAGGATGCCCAAGCCTCAAACCTTGAAGCCATCTTTACTCTTTCTGTTGTCTGCCTTATAGACTGCATCCAGTGTTTCGAACACAGCCTTTCTATTTTTATTTCAAAATAATGTGACGTTGCCTTACAGCGCCTATTCCCATCACTTTGTTCCCTCCAACATCACCTTGCAATAACCTTGTACCAACTGTCACTTATCCACAGAGAAGACAACACTGGACCCCTCAAATTGTTCCCTAGCATGTGAGAAGCAAAACAAAAAAATAACAGAGCTTATATTCTGAAGTGGAGGATCTGCATGGTCTGCTGTGCTTCATTTTCTGCCATTCATTCATGTGTGCCTGGAGCTCTTCCCTCCAACCCTGTCTAATAACTCTCCCTATTTCTAGAAAACCCATCCCTGGGCCACAGACCACTTTTCCAAAATGTTGTTTTTCCTTTCTTTCACTCAGATCTCTGCTCACATTCTACCTTCCTGGAGAAGCCCTCCTATGCCATTTTTATTTTCATTTTTTTAATATCCTGGTTATTTTATATTTCCTTGCTTTACATTCATTTAGATCAGACATTTGTGGTTAATGATGCTTTATAAAGACTGTTTTCTGACTTACTGTTCCACCCATTTTGAACAATATCCCACAAGCATAAGATTTGTGTGTGTGTGTGTGTGTGTGTGTGTGTGTGTAATTTTCCAAAAAATGCCTAAAGAGGGTCTGGCATACAAGAGACACTCCAACTATATTTGTCTAGTAATAAATGCACAGAGGGATTATGTGAACTCTTATTAT
Source organism: Zapus hudsonius (assembly GCA_004024765.1). Classification (NCBI taxonomy): domain Eukaryota; kingdom Metazoa; phylum Chordata; class Mammalia; order Rodentia; family Dipodidae; genus Zapus; species Zapus hudsonius. The sequence continues at coordinate 5,614 of PVHP010039817.1, read as the reverse complement.
CCAAACAGCTGGGCCAGTATTCTTTCTCTAGCAGCACATATTTTTTGTTACCAAAATAGCTAGAATTCTCTTAGAATCAATTTCAGTTTATTGTCTTTTCCTGAGCAAATACTAACAGCATCCATTGTAAAACCATTTATCACTTAGCTTCTTCAAAATTGCAATGTGCCTCTTGTCTGAAAACACTTTGGTGACAATTTTATGCATTTATTTCTTCAAACTAATATGATAAGGTGGTATATTATACAATAAAAATTATAGGAAATATGATTTTAGAACATTTTTGTGGTAAACTATCACATTATGAAGAAGAAAATATACTTTTCATATGAGTATATAAATATTATTTAGATAATTAGATTTTAAAACTATAGCATCAAGTAATTAATGAAGAGAAATAATTTGCTAAAATACCAGCTCTAATATAAAAAAAAAGAATTAATTTGCTGTGAACTGCTGCTGAAGTACCTGTGTAAACAATGGTTAGGAAATGAGCTCCCTTAGTTCGGAACCAGGGCTTATTTTCCCTACATTCCCAGCCTACACATCACCCAATACTTGGAATTAAAAGGTCCTGAACAATATGCAAGATGTTTGATCTGTATATCTGACATAAAACTAATGACATTTCCATAACAATTCAGAATATTTTCATCTTTTTCATCACTAGAAGAGCTGTTTCTGGTTTTTTTAATCGATATTTTTATTGTCCAAAATTAGATACATTGAATTAAATATTACCTGGGTATCCCTGATTCCCTCCTCCCTGTCCCCAATCCACTGGGTCTCTTCCTTGATGGGCATACTGGATGTTTCCATGGTGTAAGAGATTATGGATAGCACAACAGGCAACCAGGTTCCCTTCCACACATTTGTGTGGTGTTGTTGAGGGGGCAATGTCTTTGGATATTCTCCCCTCCATGACTCTTACATTCTTCATCTTAGTTCCCTGAGTCATGGTGGGTAGCTCATTGGTGGGGTTGGGATGATCTCTCACTGCATTCTGAAAGATGCAAACAAGCGGGATCCCCATCAGAGAATGAGATCAGTACAGGTTAAATGTGACACACATTTCTAATTTGGTGAGATTCTATTGAGATTAGCCTCTTTGTAGTTCTCTAGTAATGGGAGTTTCTCCTTGGGGCCCAAGTTTTTGGTTCCCATAGAATTTGGCCCTGAGTCCCAGTTCCAGTAAGGGCTGTTTGACACTGAGTGGATTTCTTGGCCTATTTGAAAGCTGTTGACTACTCTCCCCAGGTTATGGCACCTCTATTGCCCAAGTGATCACTTCTTGGCTTGCTGATCTCTCCTAGGAGGCAATGTGTTCAGCCTTTTCATGGCAACAGTCTGCATTTTATATCAGTGGTCTCTGCTTTCTCCAAATATTATTGACCAATTTTCCCTGGCTGCTTATCCAGCACTGAATATGCTAGCATCTGTGGGCTGGTTACCATTCTGGATCTTGAAGGGTCTCTTGGTGTTGTGGGATGACTTTCTGAGGCTTCTTCAGCAATAGGATGTTACCTTTGGTCTGAGGTGGATAATCAAGAGCTTTGACAGAATTCTGTCTTGTTTTAGGGACCTTGTGGGTCTCTTTGATCAACAACTCAGTATGGAAATGAACCAATAACTGGGCCAGGGAGTTCCAGGTCTGATCCATTTTAATGGAGTTATTCTTCCTCCCATTCCATTCATGGCCCATCTTAGCAGGTAATACCCCCTTCTTCCTCGAGAGTTTACTGTATTGAAGTAAGAATTTTATATTACAATTCACTATTGGTTCAGTTTATTGTATAAATCGCTCCCCCATCCCCTCCCCCCTCATTCCTTCAACCCCTTTTACAATCTCTCATTTCACCTCTAAGGTTTGCTTAGAGTTTATGGTTAACCTGGTTAGGAACTTCATATGAGGGAGAATATGCGGCGTTTGAGTTTCTGTTATTGTGTGAGTTTGCTAAGTAAGATCTGCTCCAAATCTGTCCACTTCTCTTTAAATTTCATCATGCTGTTTTTTTCTTTCCTCTATGTAAAATTCCATCATGAAAATGTACCACAGCTTTGTTATCCATTTCTTTACAGGATAGAATGTGAATCTTAATTTCTTCTATACAAGGCATCTATGTGTTCAAATATATATGCATGCATACATGCATAATTGGTACATTTACCATTAATCATTTTAAGTATACAGTTCAGTTTTATAAATACAATTCCATCACCAGCATAAACCCTCAGAACTATTTTTTATTTCCCTATTTGAAACTATACATCACACACCAACTTCACACCTCACACCTCATCCCCTGGCTATGCTGTCTCTCTTTTTCTATAAACTTGCCAACCCTAGGAACTGATACAATTATTTACTAGCTGTTCTTTGTGACTAACATGTTTTACTTACATTATATCTCGCAGGTTCATCTATGTTGCAGCATGTGTCAAAGATCATGAATGTTTTTATCTTTATCCAACTGCTTTGCAACTACATTGCAAAACATTGTTCCTTATTCATGTTTTGTTTTGCCTCACTGAAGGTCCTTCAAATTTCTGAATTTGAAGTATTTTGAAACAATTTAGCAGAAAAAAATATGTAGCAATATATAAAAATCCAAAATACCAACCATGATTCTTTCTGAGGTTCCTAACAATGTCATGTCAGCCTTGGTGCAAGGCTTGTGATCCCTTTGAAATGAGCACCATGTTTGGCACTGGCACTACATCTAGTATTGTAGGAAAACTTCACATAGAATAATTCAAGGTTGGCCTCGGGGCTCCAATGACTTCAAAATGTTATGCACAGAAGCCTGTCAGAACGCAGGATTCTCTAATTTGGTTGATGTTTCTGTAGCCTGCACTCATTGTCTGCCAAATGCCACTCGTGTCCCTCAAACACCTATGTTAATGTGCTCAGTATGCAGATGTCCAGTGAAGTTTGTGTACCATTGAACTATGATGTATAGATTTAAGAATGGTTATTCATATATGTTAACCAATATTTGGTTCTTATTTTTCTCCTAAGACTATGTTTTCTTAAGTTCTAATTTTTGGTTGTATTATGTGTTCACTAAATTTAGCATTTTGTTTTACACATTGATACAAACAGTATGTTCTCCTCCATGACTCTCTATGGATCCATGTATATGTTCCCTGGAGTATAACCCAGGAGGATATGATTTCTAGTCAGTAGATAAAAATAGGTAGTTTCCGTAAGATCTCTCAGTGATCTGCACTAATGCAATGCCAATTTCTAGCCTAAACCAATCTTAACCTATAGTTCATGTTTTAAACTTGCATTAGATAACTTATTGAAGTTTTCATACCTTTATCTTTTACTTATAGAAAAATACGTAGCACATATATCTAGCAGTCTTTTAAGGTTTGCTTATATTACTTTATTTAGTCATCATGAGAATCCATAATAACCAAAGTATGCTATGGATATGGCCACTCAATTACATAGATTTAGAAATTATAATTTAGATATTTCAAGCAACCTATTCTATATCTTATCACTTCAAACCAGGCTCAATATTTCCATGGCTGATCCTAACTGCCTTTTAATGTATTTTTAAGAGTTTTGGTTTTCTTCTTTGGTGAATTTCTCATTTATATCTTTTGCTCACTTTTTCTATTGATGCTAAGATATGTTGGTGAACAATGGTACTTGCTTTGCTGGGATAGATGATGTCTTTCTGTAGAGATGATGAAAGCAAGGAGGATACTCATCTGCTCATGTGTTATCACAGAGGGAGAAGTCATTATCAGAGCCATTGGAGGAAGACTTTGACCAGGGAAACTGACCAAAGCCACAAGCAGTGTTTCCCCATTCCACTGGGTTAATTTAAACATTGTATGTTCATGTCTTCTCTCTCCCTTTTCAGGATGAGTCCTGCCAAAGGTGTATTTACCTGTTCTTTTCTCTTAGATTTATTTTATCCTTCTACTTTTGTTCTGTTGACTGTTTATTTGTTGTCTCCCCATGACTTATCTCACCAAATTCTGGGAAGTATAGTATTGCTCATATATATATTCAGTACTAAGTTTTTAGGGATTTGAGGAATTATCATATTAGGTTTAGGAGGCGTCATGTAGTAACACTGCCATGTTATAAAATGTTTTATTGTATATTTTTACTTTTAAAAATATTTTCATTTATGAGAGAGAGAGAGAGAGAGAGAGAGAGAGAGAGAGAGAGAGAGAGAGAGAGAGAGAGAGAGAGAGAGAAAGGTGCAGAGAGTATGTGAATATGGGCACACCAGGGCCTCCTGTTGCTGCAAATGAACTCTAGATGCATGCACCACTTTGCACATCTGGCTCCACATGGATACTGAGCAATCAAGCCTGGGCCATCCGGCTTTGCAAACAAACACCTTTAGCTGCTGAGCCATCTCTTCAGCCCCCAAAATATCATAAACTCAACTGCAGAACCATTTCTCCATCCCCCAAATTACTCAATTCATTGGTACACAGCAATTGTTTCATTTGAAGTCGTTCATTTATAATTGTTACACTAATAAAATTAAAGCTGTTTTAAAACCTAGTTAGTAAACAATATATACAAATGACTTCTATTAGTTCTACTATACATTTGATTATATAGGACATGATTGAATGAAGTATAATTCTCTTTTGGAACATGCACAAGTCACATTTTATATTTGATCCTATAGTACTCCAAACATAATTCTTTCATGTATTTTGATTTTAAAATTCACATAAAGGCAAAATAAAGTCTCATTCTCAAATTATGCAGTATTGAAACATAAAAGCATAAGGACTAGGAGATGACTCATTGTGTTAGAGTGCTTACTGCACAATCAGGAGATCCTGAGAGGGCTGGATTCATCCTGAGTTCAATCCCAAGCACCCATGAAAGACAATGGGAATGGCAAAACACCCCTGTAACTTAGTCCTGTGGGGAGTGGAGAAAGAAGAATTTCTGAAGTTGCTGATCAGACAGACTGAACAAAACATTTTAAAAAACCAAAACAAAGAAACAAACAAAAAGAACATGACAGTTCCAGGTTCAGTGAGAGACTCTGCCTCAAGGAATCACAGGAATGAGCAATGTTCTCCTATGTCCTCCCCATGCAGTCACCTCTGCACACATACATGCATACATACACACACTGCAACACTCATACTACACAAAATAAATAAAAGTACAATTCAATTTTTTGTTATTTCACTCTTTATATTAAAATATATCACAACTAATTTTATTATTATGCATTAATTATGAAAATGAGATTTTTTTTTTTTTTGGTTTTTCGAGGTAGGGTCTCACTCTAGTCCAGGCTGACCTGGAATTCACTATGTAGTCTCAGGGTGACCCTGAACTCATGGCAATCCTCCTACCTCAGCCTCCCGAGTGCTGGGATTAAAGTGCTGGGGCTCATCTAACCCTACCAACCCACCGTAGGCCGATAGCTGAGATTCTGGCAAGAGAGGGGCCACCACAGTCATACAATGGAGGATCCAAATGGAACTCCGCAGAGAAAGACGAGATGAACAAGGGGCCCACAGCCACAGCCATTAAATCAACACAGGATTAGCCAGTGGAACAGAAACCAACGATTTTCGACACAAAGACCCCTAAGCTCACAACCTTAAA
>PVHP010039816.1:0-16160 GCA_004024765.1 Zapus hudsonius | reverse complement strand
GTGGGTGTGGTGCACACGCGTGTGTGTGTAGGTGTGGAGGCCAGAGGTTGACATTGGGTGTCTCCTATTATTTTACTGAAGCAGGATCTGTCACTTGAACCCAGATCACTGATTTGGCTAGTCATAGCAGAGATGTTCATTACACCCACACGAGTGGAAACCATGGAAGTTCATCAATCTGTGAATGAATACTTTCAGTGCAGTATAGCCAATGGAATACTATGTGACAAGAAAAAGGAATCAGCCAGGCGTGGTGACGCACACCTTTAATCCCAGCGCTAGGGAGGCAGAGGTAGGAGGATTGCCTTGAGTTCAAGGCCACCCTGAGACTCCAGAGTGAATTCCAGGTCAGCCTGGGCTAGAGTGAGACCCTACCTCAAAACCTCACCCCCCCCCAAAAAAAAGGAATGAGGTGCAACATTATATTCACTACATTATGCTAAGAACAAGAGACCAATCAGAAAGGAACAGCATTTGTTGCGATTACATTTATATGAAATGTTCAAAATGGGCAACTCGTGGAGTTTGACAGCAGGCCAGTATGGTCTAGGGCGGAGGGCAGAGACAGAATGCACAGGGACGTCCTGCAAGGCTCGGGGACCATTGCAGAAGAGGGTGACAGAAAAATGTAAGAGCCAAGGGAAGGGGAGGACCTCACAGTGCCTTCACTAACTACACAGGACTTGCACAATCTGGGGGCAAAAATGACATCCAAATAGAGGGGGGACTTGGAAAGAAGGGGCGCAAAGGAGGGTGGTGGGAAGATAGCCTGATCAGGGTGCAATGTGTATATGTGTGGAGCTTGCTATTAAAACGTTTTTTAAAATATCATGGAGGAGGGCTGAAGAGATGGCTTAGCCGTTGAGGCGTTTGCCCGCAATGCAGAAGGACCTGAGTTCAATTCCCCAGTGCCCATATAAAGCCAGATGCACAAGAGGGCGCATGTGTCTGGAGTTCATTTGCAGTGGCTGGAGGCCCTAGCGCACCCATTCTCTCTCTCTCTCTCTCTCTCTCTCTCTCTCTCTCTCTCTCTCTCTCTCTCTCCCTCTCAAATAAATAAATAAAATATATTTTAAAAATATCATGGAGGAGAAATGAGGAACAATTGTTAATGGGCATAAAAATTCTTTTTTGGGGGAGGATGACCATGTTCTAAAATTAGATTATGCTGATGATTACAAAACTCTGTAAATATATTAAAATGCATTGAGTTGTATCCTTGAAATGAGTGAGCTATATGTATATGGATTATGTCTAATACGTTGCTTGGAAAATATACATGCAATGAGCTATGCCTCCATCCCTGACAGATTACTGTGTGCATGCATGCGTGCGTGTGTGGTGTATGCACGTGTGTTCCAATGCTTACGCCCTGTGCGCACACATGCAGACGATGGAGGACAATATTGGGTGTCCCCTTCTATCACTCCTGTGTTTCCTGGAGATAGAGTTTCTCATTGAACCTGGTGAGCTTCCTGGGTGTTTTTTTGCTTTTTTGGTGAGATTGCCTCACCAGCGAGCATCAGCAATTCTGTCTCTGCTCTACACAGGACCGGGGTTTCAAGCATGGGGGCCAATTATGTGGGTATTAGAGGTCAAACTCAGACCCTCTCAGGTACTCTTATCTGCTGGGCCATCTCCCCAGCCTCCTGCCAGATTATTAGCCTTAAAAAGACAAAAGTTATCAGTTGGAGGTACAGATGGGAGCATAGAGAAAAGTTGCTGATGGAGATGTAAATCACCCATGTCCCTTTGGGAAACTGTTGGGCAGTGTCTCCTGAAGCTGAGGACTCTTATTTGACAATTGCTCCCCAGCATCCGTTCCCAAAAAGACATGCATTAGAATGTTGTAAACTCTGCCATGCATGATAACCCCACTCTCGAAACGACTAAGGACTCCTGAACAAGGGGAAAGAGTCCATGAAGTGTGTAAGGCTGTGCTGCTATGGGAACGACAGGTCTCACAGTTGTACACAGACTATGGATAAAGCTCACAAATATACTACTCGATAACTATATGCTATATTAGTTCATTTCCATGAGGTTCCAGAGGCTGACAGAACTAACTGGAACATGCATGGGAAGACACTGAGGTCTCATTCCTGCAGGACAATGACCGACAGGGGGGACACGAGAGGACTGGACATTACTGTTTGATCTAAGTGCCCTGCAAGTTGCTCTGTTCAGTGTGTAGCAATTAAATGGGTGTTTAACCCAGAACACACAGGCACGCACGCACGCACACACGCACACATGCACACGCACACGCATGCACATGCACGCGCACACATGCACGCGCACACACATACACACATGCACACACATGCGCACATACGCACATACACATATGCACATACACACACGCGCGCACACACGCTCACACACATGCATATACATATATTTTTTCCTGATGTATATCAATAAACACTCTTAAAAATATACAACACAAAAGCAACAAAAATGGATAGAGAACCTAGGAATAAATTGAACAGAGAAGGGCTGGTCTTTGGTGAGTAACGTCATAAAACCTTCCTGAAAAGAGAGTAAAGAAGACAGAAATACAGGTAGTGATAGATCGTGATCTTGAATAGCACGAGATAGCATCAAACTGTTGGTTTTCTTTCTTTTTTTTTTTAAAGATTTTTTTTATTTATTCATTTTCAAGCAGAGAGAGAGGAGAGAGGAGAGAGAGAGAGAGGGAGAGAGAGAGAGAGAGAGAGAGAGAGAGAGAGAAAGAGAGCACCAGGGCCACCACCTTGTGGGTCTGGCTTATGTGGGTCCTGGGGAATTGAACTCAGGGCCTTGGGCACTGGAGGCAAGTGCCTTAACCGCTGAGCCATCTCTCCAACCCAAACTATCGGTTTTCTCTAAGTTTGCACACAAATTTAATGTAATTTCAATTAAAATCCGAAGTTGTTTTTTTATTTAACAAGCTAATTCTTAGAATTATTTTTCATAGAAAAACAGTCAAAAGGAGAGCTGAGACATTGATTTAAAAAAAAATAGCTAACAAACATGTGTAGTTACCATGATGTATATATAGGGGTAAAACAAAAAAAAATGAGAACCCAGATATATAAACCCTCACATATGTGGAAACTCGATTTGTGACAGCCTAGACATTCGAGATCTGTAATGCTAGGCCAATTAGTTATCCATATGGAAAAAATGAAATTAGATTCCTACCTTATGCGACACACATAAACCAATTCCAGATGAAAGCTTAAGATGAATGGGAGATCTATGAAATTATTGGAAGATAATATAAGAGAATATATCTATGACCTTAGGGTGAGGAGACATTCCTTAACTAAAACTCAACCATAAAGACAAAGTTGATAAATTTAACTCGATTAAAATTGAACTTTTGCTCATCAAAAGACATCAAGAGGGTCTGGGGAGATGGCCTGGCGGACCCAAGGCACTTGCTGGGTAAAGTAAGTATCAGTGTTTGGATTTCCAGATTCCACATAAAAAGCTGAAAGCTGTACCAGGCTCCTGTAACTCCAGCACTCATCGAGATGGGAGGCAGAGACAAGAACTTCCCAGAAGCTCTGGGGCCAGCTAGTCTGGTGAATGGAGTGTGAATGGGGAGAGACCCTGCCTCAAACAAAGTGAAAGCAAGATCTAACCTCCCTAAAGTTCCCCACTGACCTCCACACCTGTGCTGGGGCATGCATGTACCCTCCTCACTCATACACAGAGGAAAGGGGAAGGAAAAGGGAGACTTATGCTTTGTGAGTTAGAACTCAGAAAAACAGACAGGCTCAGTAGTTGAAGGTCTGTGGGCAACTGTCCAGTCTGAGCAACTTAGTGAGACCCTGTCTCAGAAAAAATAAAATACAATTAAGGACTGAGTATATAGCTTAGTGGTAGAGAGAGCTAGTGTGTGTGAGGTCTTGGGCCTGATGTCTCAGTACTGCAAAAATAAATAAATACATACATACGAATAAATAAGAATGGAAGAAAGAAGAAAGGAAGGAAAGAAAGAAATGAAAGAAGGAAGGAAGGAAGGAAAGGAAGGAAGAAAGAAAGGAAATAAAGAAAGAAAAGAAGGAAGACATTCATAAAGGAGAGGCTGCATAAACACACTTGCATACAGGGGACTTAGGCACTGAGAATTTGGTATCCAAGGCGAATCTTGAAACCAGTCCCCTGTGGCTATTAAGTGATGACTGCGTTACATTATTAGCTTGCAAGGAAAAACATACATGCATGTTGGGGAGCCCACATTCTCTCCTGAAGAGGGACTGAATGGATCCCTCACCACCGGCAGGAAGTGGTCTGTGTGCTCACAGGAAGGACAGGGAGCACCTCTCTGCACGTGGGTGGCTGTACGTCAAAGCTGGAATCTTCATGGCTTAGTCTCCTTGCAGGGATGACATGGTCTTCATTTAATGAACAACTATTTACCAAGTGCTGCTATGAATAAAGCCCCATGCTAGGGGCAAGGCTTGAGCAGAAGAGAGTTTAAAGTCTACTGTGGAGCCAAGATCTAACCAAGAAACCCAATGTGCTAAACGAAAGCTGCCCAGTGTGGCACCCAGCGCAGGTACACTCTGAAGGAGATGAGTCTGCTTTATAAATAAAACTACCCTCCCCTTGGCAAGAACCCCCTTTCCCCCTGCACTCCTGGGCATGCCCAGTGCTGTTCTGGGCAGCTTGACTTTCTCTACCCTTCTGCCACTGGCCAGCCCCTCCCTATCTGATCTACCCCTTTTATTTGGACCTTCTGGTCAGGATGTGACTGTCTTGCTGACATGGGACCAGTCTGTTCCCTTCATCTAAACCTTAGGGGAGCTTGTCCCCAAGGAGGCCAATGATACTTCTGTGACTGCGGAAGGGCAGGTCAGGGTGGTTATGATAGTAGTCTGTGGGTGAGGTGGGGATCACCCCCTATGGGGGATACACACACTTCAGCATGGGGGAGCGTATCCTCAGAGGCTGGGAGTTGCTGCTTGCTTTATATATGGCTGGCCAAGCCTCTCCACAGGGGTGCGGTCTGTCATGGTGACAGGATGGAGGACTCTGGGCAAGAGAGAGAGGGGGAAGATAGCTGCTAACAGGCAGTGATGGAGGAATGAAAGGAAGTATTTCTGCTGACAGCTGACCAGGAAAACTTTTACAGCATCAAGTAGAAGGAGCCCATTAGCTCAGCCACCAAGAAGTGACCCTCATTTCTGAGGGTTCAGAGCCGGGTCCAGGGCAGAGGCCAAGCTGAAGGCCAAGAGCTTGGGGCTAAGGATGCTAAGTTCCTAGTTAGTCAGCGTGCGTCTCAGCAACTTGTTTCTGAAAGGAGAGACAAGGACTGTCAACTTTTGGAGACAGAATCTCACTCTGTAGACAGGGTAACCTGGAATTCACTATGTAGCTCAGGCTGACCTTGAATCTGCAGCCTTGAACCTGCTCCCAAGTGCTGGGACTACACATGTGAGCCACTACAGCAAGGCTGCTTTTTTGTGGTTTTGTTTGTTTGTTTTGTTTTTGCATGTGTCTGAGTAGTGTGTGTGTGTGTGTACGTGCGCGCGCGTGTGTGTGTGTGTGTGTGTGTGTGTGTGTGTGTGTGTGTGTGTGTGCATGTGTCTGCAGAGGTTGATGTTCAGTGCCTCTCGATCTCTCTCTACCATATTTATTGAAATAAAATCTTTCACTTGAAACCAGAGCTCATGGATTCAGCGAATCGAACTAGCCAGCTTGTCCCCAGGGTTTCCCTGGCTTTGCCTCTTGAGTTCCTTGATTGCAGGCAGGCTGGCATGTATGTGGGTATGGGGATCTGGTCTTGCTTGTGCAGTGAGTGTGTTACTGACTGAGCCATCTCCTCAGCTCCAGACAGTCACTTTTGAAAGCAACTCTGCCTGATTCTCCTGGTGTGTGTGGGGGGACTTGGGAGAAGGGACTGGAGTTGGGATTTACTTGTTCCTCCCTGGAAAGGTCACAGTCTAGCTGGTAGAGCTAATGAGACAGGTGTAAAAACCTGCCAAAAGCCAGGCGTGGTGGCGCACACCTTTAATCCCAGCACTCAGGAGGCAGAGGATCACCATGAGTTCAAGGCCACCCTGAGTGAATTCCAGGTCAGCCTAGCCTAGAGTGAGACCCTACCTTGAAAAACAAAACAAAACAAAAACAAACAAACAAAAAAACCTGCCAGAAGAAGCAAGAGGCAGAACTAGCTTCAGGCCCCAGAGGAAGTGTTGGCCAATGGTTAGAGTGAGGCTCCTGAGTCACACAACCAGCCAGGGCTTCAGTCCCAATTCTGCCACCGACAAGCTGTGTGGCCTCAGGCAAGTTATTTAACCTCTTCAGAATCGAGTATTCTCGTCACCTGCAAAACCCACTGGGGAGTGATCATAGGCCCAGGATTCCACGGGAGGACCTCTTAGCAAAGCCCTCCATGTGCACACACCTCAGCTACTCAGTCTAAAATAAATAAAGAGGGTAGATCAGATGGGGAGGGGCTGGCCAGTGGCAGAAGGGTAGAGAAAGTCAAGCTTCCCAGAACAGCACTGGGCACGCCAGACTCAGTACAAGTTGCTTTCGCATTGTGTGACCAAACAGCCAACAAGAAGACTTGAGGAAGGAAGGGTTTATTTTAGCTCCCAGTTCCAGCTTCCAGCCAGTCATGGAGGGGAAGGCATGGTAGCAGGAACTTGAGGCAGCTGTCTGTAGGCCACAGTGAGGAAGCAGAGAGCGATGAACACTGATGCTCAGCCTGCTCTCTCCTTTTTGTCCAGTCCGGGACCCTCAGCCCATGGAATGGTGCATCCCACAGTTAGGATGAATCCCCCCAGCTAAATTTACCAAATCTAGAAATCACAGACATTTGGAGAGGCTAGTTCCCATGGTGATTCTAAATCCTGTCAAGCTGACAAGCAGAGATCAACCATTTGTATTAGCCAGGGTTCTCTAGAGGAACAGAAGCAATAGAAGAAATATGCTCCATCGGGGATGTATTAGGTTGGCTTACAGGATATGGCTGGGAAGTCCAACAATGGCTGTCTGCAAGCTGGAGAGCTGGAGAACCCAGTAGACACTCCGTCCACGTGACTGGATGCCTCAGCAGTCCAGATCCAGCACTGAAGACCTGGGGGATTCCTGGGGAGCTCCTGGTCTTCCACACACATTAGAAGGCTGGTGAAGCTGGGTTCCAAGGTCCGTGAAAGACAGCAGCAACAGGGTAGAGAGACGCACCGGCAGGGAGCAGAGGCAGCCAGGCAAAAGGCCCTGTGCTTTGGACTTCCTTCCATTTAGTGGACCAGTGGAAGGAAGGACCATCCACTCTGAGGGAAGGACGTCCTCCCTCCACTAATCCTTCCTGGAAACTCACACACCTGCCCAAGAGATCTCCTGCTCTTGTCGGGTTGACAAGAATACTTAAACATTATAAGTAATATTATTACTGCTTATTAGTACTAATGAGCTCCTATTATCATAATGTTATTATTTATTCTTAATCACAGAAGGGGGGGACCATAGACCCTGGGGTAACTTCTCTCAAAGCAGGCAGAATGATGTCCTTTCAGAATAAAAGCTGGGGATGCAGCTCAGGGTAGAACACTTGCCCAGCATGTACAAGGCTTGATTCCCAGAAATAACCAATAAAATTACATTTTTGCTGAGCACGGTGTCAGTAATCCCAGCACTTGGGAGGTGGAAGCAGGAGGATCGTAAGTTCAAAGCCAGCCTGGGCTACATCATGAGATCCTGTCTGAAAGACACCAGGGCTGGGGATGGAGCTTCGTGTCAGAGCACTCAAGAGGACTAGCATGTGCCAGGTCCTGGGCTCGATCACCACAAACAAATAAAGACATTAACAGTAAAGTAGCAATGGGTATGGAAGCAGTGGGGGAAACTGAGGCAGGGAGGAATAGATGGTGGAGATGATGGCTGGTTGCTGAGGTTCTTCTAGGTCCAAGCACAAGGTTGGGACTGAGACTTTCAGAGACTAAGTGGACCGGAGAGGCCGAGGCAGTCAACTGCACTTCCTGTGCAAGCCTGAGGGCTGAAGGGGGCACGAGACCCCTGAAGTTCCAATCTCCACAGTAAACAGCCAAACGTGGAACCCTGGTTCTGTAGGGGATCAGACACCCAGGACAAGCTGGAGCTCATGTTAAAAACCAAACCAAAACAAAACAAAAAAACTGGCAAGCTTTGCAATCAGGAAGAAACTCCAGCTCAAACAAAAACGGGTGGAAAAGAGATAAAATGAGACACCTGACTTTCTTTTTATTTTATTTTTTATTTCTTAAAACTTTTTATTGACAACTTCCATAACTATAGACAATATACCGTGATCATAATCACCTCCCACAATCCTCCTTTTCCCGCCTCTCAAATCCCCCCTCCACTGACACCCTTCTTTCCAAATAGTCTTTCTATTTTTAAATTTTATTTATTTGTTTATTTGTTTACAAGCAGAGAGAGAGAGAGAGAGAGAGAGGGAGGGAGAAGGAGAGAGAGAGAGAGGAGAGAGACAGACAGAAACAGAGAAAACGGGTGTGCCAGGGTCTCCAGACACTGTAAGCAGACTCCAGATGCACGGGCCGCTGTGCATCTGGTTTTACGTGGGTACTGGGGAATTGAACTCAAGTTCTTAGGCATTGTAGGCAAGTGCCTTCACCACTAAGCCATCTCTCCAGCCCTATCTTCTATTTTGATGTCATCATTTTTTTCTCTCCTACTATCCAGGTCTTGTGTAGGTAGCATCAGCCACTGTGAGGTCACAGATATCAAGGCCATTTTGACTTTCTGCTTTGGCCACTACAGGTGAGTGTATGGGGAGTCATAGGAGCATATACACATGCACACACACACACAGACACACACACGCACACATGCAGGTACACATGCAGAAATATAAAAAGAGCGTTTAGTACCTTAGCAGGCAGGGATTCCATATGACCTATTGAAGGACTTCTAAAGAATATCATTTCTTTACTTCTTTGTTTTTTTTTAAATATTTTATGTATCTATTTGCTAGCAGAGAGATACAGGCACACAGAGACGGAGAGAATGGGTGCACCAGGGCCTCCAACCACTGCAAATGAACTCCAGTTGCATGCACCACTTTGAGCATCTGGCTTTACGTGGGTACTAGGGAACTGAACCTGGGTCATTAGGCTTTGCAGGGCCTTAACTGCTGAGCCATCTCTCCAGCCCAGTTCTTTGTTTCTTGACATTATCTGGTCACATAGGATGAATCCAAGAGGCCCCTGCCATTTTGGAATGAGCATTAAGTAGATAAGGACCAACAGAGATCTCAGCCAGCACTGCCTCTAACTGTGTGTGTGACCCCACGCTGCTTCCTCCCTTCTTGGGACCCCAAATTCCTTATCTATAAAATCTGGGGATGGGGGAAGAAAAAGTACCCAATGTTCCTGCAGCTTTGTGATCTCTGTAAAACAAACTCCACCCAGGTCTGACCTCGCTACTCCCATTTTAAAGATGCCAGAGACAAGGCGTTAACTATTCTGTTTGGTTGGAGCTCATAGAGAGGTAGTTAGATCTGACCCTCACAGGTCTGAAAATTAACAAGGCCACTGTTGTCTCTGGTTCTGAATTTCAGGACTAATATTTTTTTAAAACCTCTTTAAATGTAAATTGACTCCAGACTAGCCCACAGGCAGCTCTGGGGTGGTAGAGGAAACCTTGGCCTTGGGGTCAGTGGATGGGGACAAAGTGCTGACTCAGCCAGTCACCATCCATTTGATTTCAGTTAAGACCCTTAACCTGAGTGAGCCTTCGCTTGCTCATGTGTACCTTAGGGATCATGGGCCTCGGTTCCTTTGTTCACGTGGCTGAAGGGCAGAGAAAATGTGGTCCAAGACATCACCATCACTTCCTTATTCCACTTATGCTCAGTGTTGAACTTGGCCATCAAAAGACCTGTGAGCCAGAGAGGATACCAACCATCTCCATTTCCAGGTTGAGGATCTGAGGCCCAGAAAGGGAAAACAGATTTTCCAAAGCCACACAGCTGTGGCAGAGCTAGGATTAGAAAGCCACGTCCTGCTTCCTTTGTACCAGGACACACCACTTGTGTGAATCTGCATTTTCCTGATATC
The DNA here is from genome assembly GCA_004024765.1 of Zapus hudsonius. Classification (NCBI taxonomy): domain Eukaryota; kingdom Metazoa; phylum Chordata; class Mammalia; order Rodentia; family Dipodidae; genus Zapus; species Zapus hudsonius. Next base: position 6,099 of record PVHP010039816.1, on the reverse strand, counting down.
GTGAATGAATGAAGACATGGGAGTGGTGGCTCTTGTCTCATAGGCCAGGCAAAGCCAGGCTAACTTTTGCTTCAGGGAGAGGACAAAGTATCCTTTGACACGTCTAGGTCTGTGCGGTCCATAAGTGAGAGCCCCTCCCCCAGTCCAAGATGACCATGGCCCAGGCAGGAGAGCGAGGCAGGGCCATGTGGCTGTTGACCACAATCACCAGCAGGCCCCAATTCCAGTAGCTGTCCCAGAAGTTGCAAACCAGGCCTGTAATTTCCAGCCTGGGCCTAGACCAAGAGCAACCCCACTATTGGATTGGCCACTTATTAGTTTTTGGCTCCCTGGCTGGCAACTTGGCTTCCAGACAGCAATATCCAGGAGTCTCCTTTCACTTAAGTGCCTGAGGTCTCCTCTCTGTCTTGTCCTGCTCCCCAGAGCTCCCCAACCTGGGGGAAGCCGGTCTCCTCCCTGCTAACCCTGTGCCCCAGCCTTGTTCTGAACCCCCCTCCCCATCAGTCACTAACCTTTCTGGCTCCTTCCCACCGGCTGAATCATGCATTTTTTTCCTCCCCCAAAGGGCCTGGGCTGGGCTTTTTGCCACGCAATCTGACAATCTATACAGATAACTTCAGGGCACTTTCCCACAAAAAAAAAAAAAAAAAAAAGGGAAAATGGCCCAGAAATTAGAGAATTTGTCTCCTTCCCCTGCTCCTTCACCATTTCCCAAAATGCTTGAGCAAAAGCAAACAGAAGTTTTCTAAACAGACACTGAGGAGATGAGCCAGGCTTGGAATCCTGGGTTGTTCATCTTTACCAATGACCAAATTGTTGGGGGCCTCGGTTTTTCACCTTTGGAAAAACAAGGGTGATGGTCTCCACAGTTTAGGATTTTGGAGATATCGGATGTCATGGTTCATTAATTGCGTTTAGCACTGAGCACCGTGCACAGATGAGTACAAACACCAGTGACCATTAGCCTGGCTGAAACTCAGCTTTAGCTGTCTTGACTTTGACTCAGGTTCAACTTGGTCGAGAATCCATACTTCCTCATGTTCCTAAAAAGCAGGTTGACTCCTCAAATCCTTATTGAAAACCATGTAGCTTAGCAAAGATTTTGAGGTTGTATGTAACACCTCATCACATAATAATAAGAGCACCAGATTCCCTTTTAACCACATTTCCTCTTCACCCTCTCTCCACACACTAAAGCAAAGGCTGGTCCCCCCCTGCCTCCCAGCAATGGTTTAACAGCACTGAGCATATCTTGGTAAGGTAGTTTTCCTTCCGGGGCTCTGTTCCATCCTTCAGTCCAGCTACTGGCCATCATTCTCCCTGGCCCTATGGGGTGCATCTCAGAGGAGAAAAGATGGGGAGTCCTGAAGTCCATTCGACTGCAGGGAGTCTGGGACTTCTTTGGAATGCTGAGCTGAACTCCATGGCCCCATCACTTACCCGTCCTTGGAGAGAGGCCCATGCAGCCCATATTCTCCTGGACAGACAAGTCCTTAAACACTCCCATCCACTTCCTTTAGAAAGCATCCCTGTTTATTCTGGCCTTCAGCCTTCTTAAGAATTCGCTCTTGGGGCTGGGGAGATAGCTCGCTTGGCAAAATGCTTGTCTTGTAAGCAAGAGGACCTGAGTTCCATCCCTAGAGCCCACATGAAAACAAACAAAAGCTGGACATATTGGCATGCACCTTTAATCTCATGGTTGGGGTCATGGAGACAGGAGGGTCTCTGGGGCTCACTGGTCGTCACTCCAGTCTACTTGGGAGTTACCAGGCCAGTGAGGGACTTTGTCTCAAGAAAGGTAGATGGTAACTGAAAAACAGCAACCAAGGTTGTCTCCTAACTTCCACATACACATTTGCACACATGTACCTGCACACACATGAACACGGACACAGGTGTACACACACACAAACACATACACACACACCATGCTTTTGCACTTGTTTGGCTGTGTGTCTATCTATCCAATCAGCTTTCATACATCCTTTTTCTGGCTGCATCTAACGACAGTGCCCAATGCCACCACCTCCCTTAGCCTCTTTTGAGTCTGGTCAGGGCTGACCACACCTACTGTCATTTACCACCAGAAACTTGAAGACTCAGTCACTTAGGATGAAATGTGAGAGCCATTTGCTTCTTATTTGCTTCGAGAGCTTATTAAAAATGTAGACTCTAGGCTTCCTCCCAGACCTACTGAAACCCAGTCTCAGGGGACAGGGCCCGGGCACAAGCAAACTCCCCAGGAATTACCATGCATAGTTGACATTTCAGAAACAGAGCTGCACCCGGTAACCTCAGGATGCCTTGAACATTCCCCTGGTGGACTTGGCTGAAGAAAGATGGAGCTCTTTTGGGTTTGGAGGAGGGAAGAAGTAGATTTTGTTTGTCTCTTTGGTGACAGGACAGTGTTTACCGAACTCTCCCAGGGCTTCAGTCTCATCATTTCTGGAGATACTGGGGTTTCTTTCTTTCTTTTTTTAAATTCTTACTTAATTTTAAATTTTGGTTTTTAAGGATTTTTAGTGATTAATTGATGTGTGTGTGTATGTATTGTATGTGTGTGTGCATGTGGACACATGTGCCACAGGGTGTGTGGAGGTTAGAGGAATTGTTTGTGCTCTACCTTCTCTGAGACAGTCTCTTGCTCCTGAAAATGAGTTTGGTCTGGGAGCAACTTTCCATGAGTGCTGGGGAATTGATCCCTGGGCAGACAGGCTTTGCAAGCAAGCACTTTTAACTGCTGAGCCATCTCCCCAGTCCCTGGGATTTCTTCTTCTTCTTTTTTTTTAGAGTATTTAATTTAATGACAATTTTTATACATATTCACCTCCCATTACCTTTTGTTACCCAATACCCCTCTCACCGAACCCCTTCTTTTTCCCATTTCTACTTTGATGTCTTTTTGTGGCGACCCACTGAGTTTGATTTGGGTTGACTGCATGAACTAGGAGGCTTCTGAAAATGTCTTAGAAGCTGATGGACGAGAGAATGTCAAACCCACTGGTTCATTATTCAGCTACACCCTGCCTGCGTCTGCATTCGGCAAAGCTCATTGAGGACCTAACCCTGTGCCAAGCACTGGGGACATTTCAGTGAACAAAACAGACAAACATCCTGCCCTCGTGGAGTTTACTTTCTGCTACAAAAGGTAAAATCTCACAAGGACGAAAAAGAAGCGAGGAGGGCTGAAGAGGTAGCTCAGTTGGTAAAGCACTTGCCTCATAAGCAGGAGGACCTGAGTTCATCTCTAGAGCCCACATCAAAATGGCAGTTGTGGTGGGGCATGCCATTGTTGGGGATATTTGTTGATCAGCCAGGCAAGCCTAACTGGTGAGCCTCAGGTCAGTGAGAGACCTTGTCTCAAAGCAAAATTTAAAAGGTGGACAATCTTCTTGAGGATGACACCTGAGCTTGTCCTCCTACCTACCTCCACATGTATATGTGTGTACAGCCTTGCACACGAGAAGACACATAAACACAAGTGCATATTTGAAAAAACCAGAGAGAGACCAGCAGAGGTGTGGTGGAAGTCTTCTTGGGGGGCTAAAATGCAGTGAGGTAGGGTGCTGATATTAACAGAGAGAGAGATGGCCCATGAGAAGGTCATAAAAGCTGGGCATGGTGGTGCAGGCTTTTAATCTCAGCACTTGGGAGGCAAAGATAGGAGGATCATCATTGAGTTTGAAGCCAGCCTGGGATTACATAGTGAATTCCAGGTCAGTTTAGGCTAGTACAAGACCCTACCTCCAAAAAATAAAAATAAAAATAAAAAAAAGGGAGAATGTCATAAAGGAGGATTCCAGGTGTGACAGTTTCAGGCAAGCTCCATAGACCGTTCCTCTTAAGTGGGAGGTGTCTAGCTAGAGCTCAAACCTAGGCGCTAAAACTGATTGGTCAGGTATGAACCAACCACCTGTCTCCCTGCCCACCTGGGGCAGGAAATACTCACTGAACAGATAATGGCCTAGAAGAAGGACTTCTGACTCTAGGGACCGGTAAGGTCTCCCTCCTCAGCCCCCCACCACAGCCTGTGGTGAGGGGCTGGATTTCTCTTCCACCTGAATCTTTCCTTCTCATGTTCTTTCCCCTTCCTGCTTCTTTAGCTGAACAGCATAAATTCTGTTAAAACTCTCCATGTGTTCTCCCCACACCGGTGGCTGGGGAACTCTGTAACTCCTCATGTTCCCTTAAATAATAAAGTCTCCCACTAAACCTTAATATCTTGTTGTCTATGATTCTAATTCTTTAACTTTGTAGACAAGAATTTGGGTACTCCTTAAATTTTGGGGTGCATTGGAATTTCTGCTGGGCATTATCTAAATTCTAATCCTCAGCTCACCCCGCTATGTAAGGGTGGAGGAGGAATGAGGGAACGTGGAGAATTCTAGGCATTACATCACAGATAGGGTAGATCTTGTGCCAGACTCAACGAGACAAGGGTTTATGCAGTAGCCTGACAGCCTGTAGTGTGGAGTAGCTCTCAGTGGGGAGTACAGAGTGAATGAATGTCAGGGGAGGAGAGGGAGCCTGTTGTTTCCCTAATGCGAGCTATAGAGCTGGGTTTATAGGAAGATGAGGTTTCTGTATGGCCCAGACAACCCAAATGGGGCACAGAAGACTCTGGACAGATCTTTCTAAGTCTACTGAGCATGTGCACTGGCCCTTGTCCTGACAAAAAGGATAAGGCGGAGTGCAGGGCCTAGCTCCAGGGCTCACAGGAGGCGTGGTGCAGTGTGGGTTCTGAACTCCTTACAAGCAGAAAGGGATATCACATGAACTTACACTCCTTCCTTGAATGCACTGACACTGTTAGGCATGAGGTGAGGTAAGGTGACAATGGCCTTGTGGGCTTCCTGGGCTGTCTGGAGGCTGATGAGGGATGTGTATTAGCTGTTGGCAGACCTCTGATCATCTTCTTCTGGCCCAGCTCCAGCCTCCAGCCAACAATTGAACTTGTCCTCATGCATGAATGATAGGAGCGGCCACACAGCAGAGTGCTTCCGATGGGCACTGATGGGCACTTGGCCTCCTGAAGAGTGCAAAACATATTTTTGAGGCTAGATTTTTTTTCAATAGCCAGGAAGTCATTGTAATCAAAACAATGAAGTCTGGTGGTGTGTCATTTTGGATAATCACATCTTATACACATTATATTTCTACAGTTATATCTTCCCATCCTCAAGGGAATTTTTACCTTGCACTCATTCTGTGCCAGGCACTGTTCTCATGGGGATCACAGGACGAGCCTGGCCAACCTGGGCTTATGCTCTATATAAGCTCAGATCTGGGGAACCTCTGTCCTGAGTCCTGCTTGGGCCTTCCAGAAGTACAACCTTCCTTCTACCCTCCCCAGAGACCTACTTGGCCCAGTGCCCATCTATCAGTTACGGAGAATAACGAGGTGGCCAGGTAGGCTCAGGTTAGACCCTATGGTGGGGAGTTGTGTAATGGAGATCTGATCCCAGCGTTCTCTGCTTCCAGAGGCCGATAGTGCTATTGCTGCCAATTGCCCCATCTTCCCTGGGTGGAGATGGTAGACCAGGTTCTCCCTTGGGGGCTGAAAGGACACAGACCCATTGTGGATGTGGATACCGTCAGAGCTCACCCTGGCCTGAGTCAGTGCTAAAGTCTCCATTTTATTTTCTTCACTCAGCCCCATATAATATGGCTTCTGTTGTAGTCAACTTTCTCTGTTGCTGCACAGAAAGAACCCAAACAAAAGCGGCTTGTGGAGGAATGGGTTTATTAGGCTACAGACTCGAAGGGAGACTCCATCATGGCAGGGAAAATGATGGCATGAGCAGAGGGGTGGACATCACCTCTGCCACAGCACTGCAAACAGCGGCAGGAAGGTGTGCCAAACACTGGCAAAGGGAAGCTGGTTTATAACCCCCTAAGCCCGCCCCTGACAACACAGCTTCATCGAGGTTGTAAAACCCAAACTGCCATCAGTTGAGGATTGATCACTCAGAACACATTCATTTGTTTGTGGGGGACAGCTGGATCAAACCATGACAGCCTCCAAGTGTGCCTGCCCTGCTTATGCACAGGATCAGCACAGTTGTGCTATGTCTGCATGGTCTATCGCATGTGCTCATT